>OLKM01000307.1:12500-18355 GCA_900291075.1 Melanogrammus aeglefinus | reverse complement strand
GTAAATGGAAACCTGCAGCCATGGGATTAGCTGAACACAGAAGATGAGCAAGAGACGGGAAGGGCACAATGAGGCATGAGGAACAAGAAAGAAGCAGACAGAGAGAACCAGAGATGGATAGACACTGACACGATGAGAGAGAGAGAGAGAGAGAGAGAGAGAGAGAGAGAGAGAGAGAGAGAGAGAGAGAGAGAGAGAGAGAGAGAGAGAGAGAGAGAGAGAGAGAGAGAGAGGAGAGAGAGAGAGAGAGAGAGAGAGAGAGGGAGAGAGAGAGAGAGACGAGAGAGAGAGGGAGACGGGAGAGAGAGAGAGAGAGAGACGGAGAGAGAGAGAGAGAGAGAGAGAGAGAGAGAGAGAGAGAGAGAGAGAGAGAGAGAGAGAGAGAGAGAGAGGGAGAGAGAGAGAGAGAGATGGGTAAAAAGCCTTACTTATCACTGTATTTACACATTTGCAGTTGTATTATTTTTTTCTGATTTATATGTCATTTAACTTTTTGCGCTTCGGCAATTGGAACACATTTTCCAATGAAGCCAAAAAACACTTGAATGGAGAGAGAGAGAGAGAGAGGGAGAGAGAGAGAGAGAGAGAGGGAGAGAGAGAGAGAGAGAGGGAGAGAGAGAGAGAGGGAGAGAGAGAGAGGGAGAGGGGGAGAGGGGGAGAGAGAGCTAATAGATATGGAAGGGATGTCATGTGTCCATGTTGCTCTTCTCCTCCCACTATGAGGCCAAACAATCTCTATACCCTCTATATACCCTCTATACCCTCTATATACCCTCTATAAACCCTCTATATACCCTCTATACCCTCTCTATACCCTCTATACCCTGTATACCCTCTCTATACCCTGTATACCCTCTATATACCCTGTATACCCTCTATATACCCTGTATACCCTCTATATACCCTCTATATACCCTCTATATACCCTCTATACCCTGTATACCCTCTCTATACCCTGTATACCCTCTATATACCCTGTATACCCTCTATATACCCTGTATACCCTCTCTATAACCTCTATACCCTCTATACCCTGTATACCGCTTCTATACCCTCTATATACCGTCTATACCCTCTATATACCCTGTATACCCTCTCTATGCCCTCTATACCCTCTTAATACCCTCTATACCCTCTCTATACCCTCTCTATACCCTCTCTATACCCTCTATACCCTCTCTATAACTTCTATACCCTCTATACCCTGTATACCGCCTCTATACCCTCTATATACCCTCTATACCCTCTCTATACCCTCTATATACCCTCTATACCCTCTCTATACCCTCTCTATAACCTCTCTATACCCTGTATACCGCCTCTATACCCTCTATATACCCTCTATACACCCTCTATATTCCCTATACCCTCTCTAGACCCTCTATACCCTGTATACCCTCTATACCCCCTCTATACCCTCTATATACCCTCTATACCCTATGGAGAATAGAATATGTTTATGTACATGCATGCGTCCATGTGTCATTGTGTGTGTGTGTGTGTGTGTGTGTGTGTGTGTGTGTGTGTGTGTGTGTGTGTGTGTGTGTGTGTGTGTGTGTGTGTGTGTGTGTGCGTCATTGTCTAAGTGGTGAGCAGTAGGTGGCTGACAGCTATAAACGCGGAGGTGTAACTACAGGGTCTCTGTCCTACTGGGCTGACGCTGACAGGCTGATCGCCGACCCCCCCTCAACCCCCACTCAACCCCCCCTCAACCCCCCCTCAACCCCCAACGGTCACACCCCCCCCCCCCCCACCTTGCATCTCTTTCCGCACAGACACACTCACACATGACACACACATACAGATGGCCACACAAAGACAGACTCACACATGACACACGCACACACGTAAAGACGGCCGCACATAGACACACCCACACACGACACACGCGCACACATCAATGCACACACACACACTCGCCCGCACACACTCGCCCGCACACACCTGTCCGCCTGGCGGTGGAGGGTGCGGCACGGGGCCTGGCATTTCACCGCTGACAAAGACGGTTAACATTTAATGGCTAAATGTTAACTGCCATAATGGCCCTACTTCAGTCCGCCTGGGAGTAGGAGGGCGGACAAAGCACCCTTAAAACGCCCACCACCTCCACCAACACCACCAGCACCACCACCACCATCAACGCCACCTCCACCACCACCACCCAGTGGACCTCCGGACGCCAGTTACCGCGGCGACGACGACTCAAACACGACCCAGTTACGGAGGTGCTGAGCCTTCTCACGGGACCTCCTAACACGGGGGGGTGCGAGCGCTAGGCTAATATTAACACACTCGGGGGGCCTTTAAAGTTAAGCATGTCGTGATGTCGCTGGTGACGTTGGCGTCAACACGAGGCAGTTGGTTAGTGGGTTTAGTTTTTGTCATTCGGGACTAAATGCTAAAACCACTTGGTGATTTAGTTGGCCCACTGTGGCATTCAGAGAGAACGTGTGGACATTCGCTGTTAATATAACCATACATATATAACAAATATATAACATGACATGTTATATATTTATTTTCAGTCCGGCTTGAGTTGCGTTACATTATGTGCGATGATTTAACTGTAATGTACGTGTGACCTTGTGGCATTTCGTTGCATGTTGAATTTGTGTTATTATTATCGATATTGTTTAATTAACGTTGAAGTAAAGGGTAGCTTCCTCCTCTGAAGATGTGACGAGCCGTTATAAAACTGCACTCTTTAAAGAACCAACGTCCACACGTTTATTTAGCTTGACCTCCTCCCGGCTTCATCTTTTAGAGTAGGCTACAAAAAAGCGCTTTCCTCCCGTTCTTTTGTCAACCACAATGAAAGAAAAAATACATAAAAAACCCATCGCAGGGAGAGAGTATTTTTCCGGGTAAGAATTCTCCTTTAATCTCATAACTCAACAATCGTCCCAAGAGCCTTCAAAGGTCGAGCATTCACTTCCAGTTTCAATGCAGCAAATGCCCCCTCATCCCTCTCCTCACCTCTTGACCCCACTCCTCTCCCTCCCCTCCCCTCCCCTCCCTCTCTCCCCTCCCCTCCCTCTCCACTCTCTCTCCCCTCCCCTCCCCTCCTCCTCTCCCATCTCTCTTCTCTCTCTCTCTCCCCTCCCCTCCCCTCCTCCCCTCCTCTCTCCTCCTCTCCTCCTCCCCTCCTCTCCTTCCTCTCCCTCCTCTCCTCTCCTCTCCTCTCTCCTCCTCTCCTCTCCTCTCCCTCCTCCTCTCCTCTCTCTCCTCTCCCCTCCTTCTCTCTCCCCCTCCTCTCCTTCTCTCTCTCCCCCTCCTCTCCTCTCCTCTCCTCTCCTCTCCCCTCCCCTCCCCTCCTCCCTCCCCCCCTCCCCTCCCTCCCCTCCCTCCCCTCCCCTCCCTCCCCTCCCCTCTCTCCTCTCCCTCTCTCCTCCTCTTCCTCCTCCCCTCCCCTCTCCTCTCTCCTCTCCTCTCCTCTCCTCTCTCCCCTCCCCTCCCTCCCCTCCCCCTCCCCTCCCCTCCCCTCCCCTCCCCTCCCCTCCCCTCCACCTCCCTCCTCCTCACCTGACCCCATCTCCTTCCCCGTCTTTATAAAGTGCCTCTCCTCCTTCACATATGAGCTCTGGTAATCTTCCCGGCTGGCTTTGGGTTAAAGGTTTTAGAACTCATATTCAGTCAATTTTATTTTTGGGGGGGGGGGGGGGGGGAGGGCGGAGGAGGAAGAGGGGGTGATGTGTGGAAGGTGGAGGCCCCTGCACTGTTGGAAGTTAATAAACAGCTTAGTCCTTTCCCTCGGCGTGGAAGCTGTGCGTTGGTCTCACAGATGGATTGTGCCGTTAAACCCCCAGCGCTGTTTTGTGCTGTCAATACCCTCGCCGAATGGGATCGTTTTTATCAACACGCTTTATCCCCTTAAAACACAACAACACCAACACAAACAGGAGCACCGAGAGGAGAAACTGTGTTTCACCGACCTTGACAGTCGCATCAAGACGAGACGAGAGATACAGACACAAGACACATAAAAGATCGCCCTGGTTTTTCTCCCAGCGGTCAGGAACAAAAATACCAACCTAGGTCTCCCGGCTGGAACACTCCTTTGAGGAGGTATGGGGAGGACGGGGCGGAGGAGGGCATCGTTTCATGAGCCAGGATAAGCACAGATTTATCTGATGTCTTCTATGAGTAAAAAGAAGTAACATCATTAAAAACTGCCTTTATCCGTAACTCTATCGTTCCAGGTGCTCCTCTCCCTTCACGTTCATCGATTCGCCGCATGAAACCCAACCCCAGAAGGAAGACACTGTGACGCGGCGCGGCGCACGGCTTCACACACGTGTACATTGCAGATGTATGGTTGGCACACACACGCACAGCGGAGGGATGGGGTTGGCCGACCACAGCGCTGGCCAGCAGCAGCCACCACATCAAGAGCCTTCCTCTGTTCGCCTGCACTACTTTGGTTGCAGGTTTCTTTTTTTCCGTTGCGTCAATTAGCAGGGGACCCTCGAGTTTCACCCTTCCAATTAGGAGGAGAGAACTATATATATATATATATATATATATATATATATATATATATATATATTATATATATATATATATGTATATTATATATATATAATATATATATGTATCATATATATATATATATATATATATATATATATATATATATATATATGTATATATATATATATATATATATATATGTATGGTATTACATTTCTGTATTTATGCATTTTTTTATTGAAGATAGCGTTGTGCTGCACAACCGTTGTGAGTCACCTCTGTTGTAGTACGGTTTCTTCGTAGAATGGACCCACAAAAACATCCAAACAAATGTCTTCTTCGACAAAGGCGCACAGGACAGGGCACACGTGTCAAACCAATCACAGGAAAGAGCCAAAAAAAAAAGAAGCTTGTAAATGGAGACGAACGGTCAAAGTACGAGGGTCACACAGACGTCTAGGTTAAAGCGGTGAACGAGGACGAGAAAGCGACGCACCACATCGAACAGTGTTTGGTTTGAGCTGCCTCTGGACCCCCGTCTTGAATCCAATGTTTTATCGTCACTGTGTTTACGGAGCAGAAACACACAAGCGTTGTTCGACTCAATTTACACCACGGTGGTTTGAGGCAGCCCAGACCCGACGACGCGACAGATACACACCCACCCACGCCTACCGTGGTGGCTCTGGGACCGGCCCGGCCAGTGTTTTTCACCTAGGAAAACAGAAGTAAACATAATCAGTCACAGCAGATCACTGCAAAAAAGGGCTCATTGAATAAGGTTTGGTTTCCTTTTTCATGGTCACGCACACAAATCACACACACACACGCACACGCTAGTGAGTTGAGCTAGTGAACCACTTGACAGTTATACTCAATGAAGCTCTTTTAATGTTCATTGCCGACGACAGACGCAGGATAAATGCCGGTGAAAAGGGGCCACGGGCGGCACTTTAATATCACCTAGGACGACACAACGGTGAAATAGATTGAGCTAAATGAAAATTCTCCAGTCTTACACGTTCGCCCCATTTCACGTCTGTCACAGCGTGTAGACAAACGTTTGAAATGTCTTTAGACGCATCGATTGTGTGCAATGGAAACACCGTCAGCCACCGTCAGTCAGGTGCCATAGAACAGTGTGTCCCCCCCTCTCTCCTCCCTTCTCTTCTCCCCTTTCTCCTCTTTTCTCCTTTCCTTTCCTCGCCACTCCCATTTCTTCTCTTCCCTTCTCTCCTCTCTGCTCTCCTATTCCCTCCTGGAAGGGAATTCATGAATGAATATATGAGAGCAGAATATATTGATAGATGGAAATACGAGGATGAGAGAGAGAGCGGAAGAGCCAGAGCGAGAAGGGTGGAGGCAGAGAATCAGAGGGACACAGA
>OLKM01000307.1:0-7500 GCA_900291075.1 Melanogrammus aeglefinus | reverse complement strand
TCAACATAATAGATAGGGAATTGCAAAGGGTTAGCTAGCTAGCTCACATTAAAAAGTTCAAAGCAATGATTAAGCTTTGTCGTCTTTTTTTTATTTCAACAAAGTAGCATCGAAATTTGTAAGCATCAAAATCGACGGTTTCTGTGAGAATTCCTGACATTCAGAGAGTGTTGGCTCTCTGTCTAAAGCCAGGGTATAGATTTTGGTGTTTACTGCCATTGATCAAAGCGAGAGTCCAGTCCATCCTTTGGCATTGAGACACTCATAATAAGCAAGCTCCACCTTTTCCCTTCATAACCCCACATTTCCTGCTTTCCATAATCGACATTTAAAGATGTCAATTTCCATTTCTGGTTAATATAATATAAAAGCTGACCTCAAAAGTCAGACATATTAAAAACAATACAGCCCAATTATATGTTGATTGAAGAGACAAATAAAAAAATCTTGGTCATCACTTTTTTACTTCAAGGGCACACCGGGGACTACCCTATACTATAGTCGGCCAAACACATAAAAGGCCCATTAATATGTACGCACATTGAGGCTACGTTTACACGATGACGGTCTGAACAGAGGATGCAAAACTGGCGTCGCGTCTTCACTTTTTATTCCGCGTTTAGACGAGCGTCTTCGGGAGGAAATCTGCGCGCATACGGTGACGCAAAAGTGTGTGGATTTCGATTGGGTATGCATGTCAGGCGGCTAGGTGGTGTGATACACCATCACACAACACCACCATGTCTGAGTGCATGCGTAGAATCTTCCTTCTTCTCTTATCCGCGCACACCAAAACATAATTACAGATCCTTCTCTGTTCAGTAATACTATCTGTACATATCCTCTTCACTTCTTGGAAATACTCCAGTAAGTTTATTAGAGCTGTCAGAGCAGCTGGACGGTCCGACGCATGGAAATTATCCAACATGTTTGTTTATTTCTCTGTACTGGCACATGTATGTGACGTTAACGCGTACGCGACGTGAGCAGATCTGAGCAGTGTTTTGCGTCTTGGCAGTGTAGACGGAAACGCTACGGCGGAGCGTATTCAAGTTTTCCACTCTGGAGGGTGGTTTCAGATTTTTGCGTTTTCATGCCCCAAAAACGCCGTCACCGTCTAAACGAAAGGCACTTCCAATAAAATATTTGGTCGCTTTTACCCAAAAGCGTCCTCGTGTAAACGAGGACTGAGCTGACTGGCGTAAGTCCTGTGGCTCCTGTACAACACATTTACAACACATTTAGGTTTTACTTTTATCCAAAGTGACTTACAATCAGTACCTTTGTCGTTAAGAAAGTGAAACAATATACCACTGTCGGCACATTAAAGATGTTCCTAGAACCAAGTGCAAAGCACTAACAATCGCTAGGTTAAACACTTCCCTGTAAGCAACAAAGATAAAGATTCTGCACAACTAAGAACTATAACTAAATCCAAAAAGTGCCAGGATGTACAACATACATAAGTAGGGGGGGGGGGGGCTCTGCAGAGGTGAACTCTGAACAGGTGAGGTTTGAGTCTTTTGCGGAAGCTGAGTGAGTGTCATCTTCATCAGGGGGAGCCTGGACAGTCCTCACAACGTACTTAATCCCAACTCATTAACAACCAAAGCGTAACAATGGCCGTCACAAAGGCTTGAGGTGTGGGTGGATTGTCTGCCGCAGACAGAGAGAAAGGCAGGTGCTTTTTTTTTTCTTTTTGGTATAAATTGCCTGTCAGTCACTTGCTTAAGATAAAACATTCTTTAAGTCAGCATAGGGTATAGCAAGAGAGAGTCCGCCGTTTGCGTTTGAATTACCATTTTGCTGGAGTTTTACAAAAGGCAACATAAGTATGCAGTCTCATGGCCAGGGAGGACTGAGTTTCCTGAATAGAAACTCTTCAGAAATGCATTGGACCAGGGGGCAATTGAAATTACAGACTGGACATATTCATTGAAAGTTGCGACATTATGTCTCCTTAGCACTCGCTCGACTGGAGAACGGAAAAGACAAAAGAACGGGATTAACTCATTCATCCACACCTTGACAGCAAACAGTGGTGACCCCTTTTTGTCACACAGTATGGCCTACATTTCAGCTCGCACTCCCACTCCTGCTTTCCATTTCCCAGTTCTAATGAATTCATTAAACTCAATCAGAGCGCTCGGTGCGTCAATGCCAACACCCTCAAAGACGAGAACGCTCCTCAGAATCTCTTGACGGACAGGAAGTCCTGTTTCAGAACCACAAAGAGCCCCCCGCGCTCGACAAGGTGTTCTAGATGTGCTTCTTGCCTGCGCGGCCAGGCTCGGCGAAGGTAAGAAGCGCGACAAATTTGAATATTGATTGAGGCCATTTAATCCACCCCGGCTCCTATTGATATGTCAATCATTCGGCTAAATCTAGTAACGCCGTGTCAGAGACGGCGGCGACGCCGGCCCAAGGGCACGGCTTGTTCCGGCGCCGCTTTAATTGCAGTTGGCAGTGCGTTCCGCCCTCGCCGCCGGTAATGAGCAAATGAAGTTGCGTGGGCATTAGCGAGCAGTCGCGGGCTGTGGCTCCACTTCCTGCCGGCGACGGAGGGTGGTGTTCAATACGCTGCAATCTTTATTAACATTTCGCCGCAGTGACTCGCGCCGCGGTGACACACGCAGCAAGGCACCCGCCTGCTGCTGCTGCTGCTGGAAAGAGAGCAGCCATCGATCTGCGTCGGAGATAACCACCAGAAGATGTCTGAGTCAAAATGTGTGTGTGTGTGTGTGTGTGTGTGTGTGGGGGTGGGGGGGGGGGGATGTCAAAGAATGAAATTTGTGTGTTTTGGTAGTAACTATGACGACGAGGCTACTGCTTACTCAGTTACCGCCAGGCCGGGCGTCGTGGGAGTTTGAATCTGTATGGACCGGTTTAAGATGTTTAAAATACGTTGTGGGCGAGAGTGAGGGTTAAATGGAAGGGAGGGGGAGGGGAGGGGGAGAGAGCCGTTCAGCCAGCTTTCTCCTTTTTTCCTCCACTCCTGAATATAAAAACAGACAATGAGTTTGTGGGAATTCATTTGCTATGTATTATTGCGTGAAATATAATTGGTTTAAACATCCACCATCGGATCAATAATCCATGGGTGTTGCAGGCGAGAGGAAAGCGGAGACCAGGGGAGTCTTATCTCCTACGGATCTAATTAAGAGAAAGCCTAGAGACCGCTTTGCAGCGAGTGCACCAGAGGACAAATCTATAGAATTAATTTTCTTGAAAACCCACCGCCAACTTTTCTCAAAATGACTAATATTGTATTTTGGGGGACGGTGAGAACATAAATCACTGGTGACTTTGTTATGGGCTGGAGAGACCTCTGTGTGATGTGGGGCAGGACACTTTGCATTTCTGGACTGACACAAGGATTCCAGAGAGGGGAAGATATGAGAGAGAGAGAGAGAGAGAGAGAGAGAGAGAGAGAGAGAGAGAGAGAGAGAGAGAGAGAGAGAGAGAGAGAGAGAGAGAGAGAGAGAGAGAGAGAGAGGCGGGGGGGAGAGAGAGTGTGTGTGTGTGTGCTGGACGGAGAGAGAGGGGGGGGCGCTAACTGTAGAGAGAGATAAAACAGTAGTGTACTGAGAAAGAGCGACGGTTCCGTAGAGAGATATAAAGAGTAGTGGCGAGAGAGAGAGAATTCTGTTAAGAGAGAGAGAGAGAGTCCTGTACAGAAACAAAGAGTGTACAGAGAGAGACATAGAGACGTCGATAGAGACAGAGCGGTAGAACAGTGTACTGAGAGAGAGAGAGAGAGAGAGAGAGAGAAAGCAAGCAGTAGAGTAAAGCGAGAAAGAGAGAGAGAGAGAGAGAGAGAGAGAGAGAGAGAGAGAGAGAGAGAGAGAGAGAGAGAGAGAGAGAGAGAGAGAGAGAGAGAGAAAGCAGTAGAGTAAAGCGAGAAAGAGAGTTGTGTTCCCTTGTACGGGACATGTCGAGGCGTTGCCTCTATCTCTTCCTCTCCGTGTCTCCAACCACTCCTCCCTAAACCCTCTAACCCTCCACGTCCAGCACCTGTTGAGAACATGATACCGCGGCAAAAACCCTTCAGCGTCAAAGATAACAGCCAAATAAAGGGGATTTAAAGTGTGCAATGCGGTGGGAAACCAACTTGCCACAGACTCCCGCCAGTGAGAACAATTGATTCACCTCCGACGGGACTCAAGAAACGGTGAGTGAAAAACAAGCGTTCGCGGCGGAGGCCTCGACCAAATAACAAAACGGCTCTCGTCCTCTCAGACCCATTGCACAAACACCGCAGACAAACCTCCTCTCCCTCTATCCCTATCTGTAAACACTGTCCACCAATCGCCGGCGTCTCCGCTCAGAATGCGAAAATGAAAGACCTTTCTTAGTCAAGGACGTTCTATGGGGGGGGGGGGGGGGTCACGTTGTCGCGTCACGTTGCCGCTGACAAATGGCTTTCTAATAGAGTGCCCAGCCAGGCGCGGCTTTGTCTCCTTCGTCATTACGGGGTCCTCACGGTGGGACTGCGCCACGCGGACACAAATTGATAGATGATTAGGCGGCGAAATGCGGAAAAATAACCAAACTTTGACGAGCTAGTGAGGCACTCCTCCCAGCAGCTTTGGAGGACGCGTAATGAAGAGTAGAGCGAAACTTCCCTGATGCGCGCGAAGGCTGCGACGGATTCTATTGAAGGTGGGATTCGAGGGGGAATCAAATACATGCCTGGAATCTATAAACGGTTAACGTAGCCTTAAGCTATTACTGCGCTCAAATTGATGACGGCGTTTATGACGCTTAAAGCCTCCATACATGTAGCCTCTGTCTCCATTTAAGGGAGCCCGGTGGCGTGCGCCTGGTGGTTTTGGCGTGTGACTAAATGAGCTGAAATGCTAAAAGTATTAATATAGTTTTGAAACCAGTAATTACACCGTGCCGAAGCCCGGGAGCGGAGGGAACACACAGACTGGCGCTGTTTGACAAAGCGTCATATTTCACTCGCTGACATGCATGGCAGTCAGATAAGGGCCGGCCCTGGTGATGGATGGAGCGCTCCGGACAAATGATGCATTTCCCCGTATGATTGTCTCGCTGGTCGTTACTCACAGACTGGGGGTGATTAGGAGGAGCCCGGGGGCCCCGGCAAGAGCCCCCCCGAAGAAGGAGAAATCACGGCGGGGGGTCTCCGGGCTGAACCTCCTGGTGCCTGGCTTCTGATTGCCAGCCTCCAATCAATGAGGCCCTGTTTTAATGGATTATGTGCCTTCTTAATCAATACGTTGGCTGGCTGCTGGGGGAGAGGCTTCAGACGGCTGGATGATCACACGACGTGAGGCCGACTCGTTCGACTCTTTGTCTGTGAGAAGAAGCCTGGTTCTTAAAAGGGTATGTGAGGATGGAGATGAAAGGTGTGCACCAGCACACGATAAACATAAACAAAAGGCGCAGAGTTCTGGGGCCCCAGGGAGACGAGATGGTTGTCATGGATTCAGCGAATGGGCAGCGGTATGATATAGATGAGGTGATAATGGGTAAACTCTGAGGTCGCCCTATGATAAAGCATAGGGTATTGATGCATGGTGTTAAAGCACTAAGGAAGGGCAATTATGTTCCTAATTACCATAATCCTGATCATATATCATTCTGTTCATTGTCCTTAATTCTTAATGAATGTATCTTTATGGTCTTGGTAATTTGCTATGCATTTCAAAGGCTTTTTGCATCCCTAAGAATCCATAAAATTAGCAATATTCCTTAACGGCGTCATTTTATGGCATAAACAATGACGCGACATTATATAGCACAACGTGTTTTTATGGTGATGGATTTGAATTGAAATGTTTTAAATAATGCCATTCCAATTAACACCTAGCACAACACTTTTGTGTAATATTTTGCATAATAACTGTGATCTTATGTTAATGTCGACTTGACGCGTTGGGGATTAATTGCCAGACCTGAGAAAAAAAGACAAATATGGCAGTTGAATTATCTCCTTCCTTTCAAAGCATCACGGTCAAATGACATTAGAATGAATCAGAGGGCATTAGGCATGCCCTATTAACTCATTAGGTGGTGGTGGTGGTGGTGGTTGTGGTGGTGGTGGTGGTGGTGGTGGTGGTGGTGGTGGTGGTGGTGGTGGTGGTGGTGGCGGAGCAGGTAGTGTCCCCTCAAGGAGTAGTTATATTTGTGTCTCTGCCCTTAGAGCCATATGAATCCCAATTCGCGGTGTGAGTCTGGAATGAAGAGAGGTTTCACTGAGCAACCAAGTTAAAGGTGTTGGACCACTCATTCTCCTCTCTGTACAAAACCTTCATAATCACTTAGAATGACTCGCGTGCATACATCAAGCCCAATGCCAATAGATTTCCGAGTTGGAACTCGCTTTCTTGTGAATAGGATTCTTGTGAATCGTGTAAACACACTCCTCTTTTCACAGAAAATAACTCAGCAGAAAAATATCAGAGAGGGCCCGATGAGCTTGTCTCAGGGCGATGAGTAGAGTGCCATATGGCATGCTATCAGCCTTTGAATAGACAGCGTGTTTGTAAAAAGGATTTATAAAAGTAAGACTTTTGATGAGCACGGTATGAAAAAAGAGAGTTTATTACACAGCGTTGGCGAGGGTGTCCTTTGGAGAACATTTTTGGCAAAAACCTCTAATGGGCTAACTAACTGAAGTCAACGAGATGCCAGCCCTCAAAATATCATCCTCTTGAAACAATTTCCATTTTGGACTATATTTCCCATGAGGCAATGTGGCAGCTGCACGCTTGATTCCTCTCGGTATAATTTAATACCTGCATGCTTCCCAAGATCGCTCTATCGGCCAAATACAGCTCCATCATGCCTGGAGTGGTTGGAAAACAGAAAACAAGAGCCCAAACAGAGTTAAGTTCCCATGCCTTAATATCTCCGACAACACATACTCCTGACACACACAACCGCACTCCCAAAGCAAATAATGCCGTACCTCCTCGGTAAACATTGTACAGCTGGTGGGACCAAAGACCAAAAAAAAAAGAATTAGCCTGCGTAAAGAATTAAATATAAGGCCTGGTATCATTTAAGCAATAGGGATAAAGGACTGTCAAAGTGACTCCCGCCGTAGCGGTGAAGGTATGCAGCGTCTGCGCGTGCCAGCTTGTGGCAGCGGAGCATGAACCGTCTGAAAGCAAGCCTTTTAAAGTCTTCCCTTTCAAAGATACAGAGAAAGAGACAGATAGGGACAGAGAGAGAAGGAAAGAGACAGAGAGAGAGGAAGAGAGAGAGAGATAGGGAGAGTAAGAGAGAGAGTGTGAGGAAGAGAGGAGGAGAGGAGGAAAGAGAACAAGACGGGAGAGAGGAGAGAGAAGGAAGAGAGAGAAGAGAGTGAGAGTGAGAGGAGGAAGAGAGAGGAATAAGACGAAAGAACGGAGAGAGAGAGAGAAGAGAGAGAGAGAAGAGAGAGAGACGAGAGAAGAGAGAGAGAGAGAGAGAGAGAGAGAGAGAGAAAGAGAAGAGAGAGAGGAGATAGAGAGAGACGGAGAGCAA
>OLKM01000306.1:369704-376922 GCA_900291075.1 Melanogrammus aeglefinus | reverse complement strand
AGTATGTAGGGTTAGTCAGTAGGATAATTGAGTGGCTGAAGAATTTTCTGGCAAATTTCCAACTTCTTTGTGACAAACAGAGACTCAAATGTAAAGTGTGTGACCCCGTTTGACTTCTTAACAACTGTGGGTTGTTAGAGACAAATAGACACTCCATTTGAATAGACCATGTTGGATTATAGTATTGATGCTGTTTCATGCACTGAGGACTTCCGTCCAAATAAAAGATGGTTATATAACCAATATAGACATGGTATTCAAAGTCAAACTAATGTATGAAATTATTACAGAGGAAGTTCAGTCCCTTCATACATCGTTGTGTGTAAAAAAACATTTTAATGTTGTGGAGATAATATCTGGCAAATGGAGACACAAACGCAATCATCCCATCCTTATTTTTTCATGTTGTGAAACAAGATTGAAAAGAGCGGGAAAAAAAGCATTTTAACTTGGGTGAGAAGCGGCTGAATTCTGGTAATAACTTCGCTCTGGAAAAACGAGTCAGTCCCTGAACTGTTTGTTATCTAAATGACAATTTATAATGATTTTATAGCTTATTCGTTATTTTTTTCATTTCATGGACAACACATTTCTTAACCTTTTAATAAACAAGTTTTCCTTTTCAACTTTTAAATAGATGGCTTGAAAGTATCCGTTGTATTTCACCCTGAATTTTTTATAGCAGTAATGTAAAGTACAACGGATATGCCTTATATTGAAAACTCGAAAGTAAGAAATGTGTGTAAGAAGCACACATCTTTGCCTTGGTGTGGGGGCTCTGGGCGAAGATAGTTTTATTTATTCAACTTTTATTTACCCACTGAGTACAGATCTTGAAAAGAGACCCAATACTATGTGTTGTAGCATGTTAAGTAGCCTAGCATGTTACATACCCCGAACACATGTTACATGTATTCTAACTTGCAAAGTGCCATAAATGTTTAGTGCCCTACAACGTTAAGTAACATGCTATCTACCATTACACACTAAGTACCCTATCATACTACTTAGCATGTGAACTTCCCTGGCATGCTAATTACCCTAGCATGCTACGTATCTTAGCATGCTAACTACCCTAGCATGCATCTCATCCAGGTATCCAGTACTTGGAGCCTGTCTTACCCCTCACCTGTCTCCCTCTTTGTTACCATACAATATAAACTCCCAACATGGCCTCTTGCAACCTTTAACAAGGCTCTGTTTAAGTTAGCTTCAGCAAAAAGCCTCACCAAGAAACCAGAGGGCAAGCAATTTTATTGTTCAGTGAAATCTTTAATTGTGATGGGGGAGGTTTATGTAGATTTCCGTAAGCCCCCCCGACAAGCCCTGTTTCAAAGTGAACAGGCCATAGAACAGAAGTATGTGTCAGTGGTCGGGGTTTAGTGGAACGTCTCGGAAGTAATAGGCTAATCCTGAAGCCTGGGGAGGCCTCATTTACCCCCCCCCCCCCCCCCAACACACTCACACACCCATACACTCTCAAGTGCTCCCTTCCCGCCAAAAATACGTCTCCCTCCATTTTACTGTCATGGTCTCCACAACGACAAAGACAAGTTTTGCTATGGCTTCTGTTTTTAGTTCTATGATAATGATGAGGAATATGAATCCATGTTATAATATAATAACTGTAAAGAGGAACCAAACACTTAAAGAAAAAACCCAAACTACATTAAGGCTGCTCTCGACCTGTTGATCAGAGTTAATTCATTCGATATTCGTGTTTTGTTGCTCTTTAAGTCATCAAGTCATACTTCATTTGCGTTCTTTTTTTTTTACAACCTTTTCAACGGCTCCACTTTACAGGGTTATTATCTGTGTCCTTTTGCATCCCAACAGTTGGACTATTTAATCATCAATATTAAATACTATTGACCTTGGCTTCAGCACTGAGCTACCCAACCCTTCCTAAAAAGAACAGAACACACAGGATTACTTATACCTCACCAACCATAAACATTTGCCACAATTGTTCTGAGTCAGATTTTGATTCATTAATATGAATCTGTGGGAAATCAATGTGGAGGATTATCAAAGCATGTGCTGCTAAGACGAGAGAGAGCAGAGTGTGGCTGAATGGAGGGGAGGTGAAAGAGAACGAGGGGAGTGGGGTGTAATCAAATAATCCAGCTAATTGCTGCTGGGGGTCAGCAGTCCAAATGCATCTGAAAAGCGTGGCGTGTTGTCATTCAGCAGCCGTGGCGGTTGTTTAGCGACCTGAATGGGCGCGCTGGCGGTGCCTCAGCGAAGAAAGGCAGGAGATGACGACTTGTGAAGAATTGATGATGGACCCTTTCAGCGCCAGCAACATAAAATTGACCATGAAATCAGGAACTTGGATTCAAATGGGATGGAAGAAGAGGCGTTTTTTTCTGATTCTTTTTTTTTTTCAAGGTGCAAGGATCACACATAAAAGAACACATAACAGTCTTTGTGCGAGGGCCAAGGTTAATTTGCACATCAGTTAAAAATATAATTAAATCTACAATGTATCGCGTCGGGAAAATGAGATATCTCTGAGGCAAACGCTAAATATTACAGTATTTTTACATCATTTTATTGAATTTGAACATACCTTCTGATGTGTTTCAAACGGATTCCAAGTGGGGGAAAAGGAGTTTGAGGTGTTTTTCTTCTTCTGAATGCCTGGACGGGCCTCACGCTCGGAGACTGGACCCCGTGTCGCCCTGCAGAGAGCGGTTCCTCATTCTGGGTGTGGCTACACCCAGCGAACGCTCTCCAATCAGTCGGTCTGGAAACAAATCACCCTCCAAACGCTGGACCTGTTCCCGCGCTACTTTAGATTAGGATCAAATCCCCCCCCCCCCCCTCTCTGCATCATACCTCACCCCGCTCTGCAACGCTTAGCTGCAGTTGATGGAGAATTATTTAAATTCCGACCTCAAAACGGCGGCCTGGACTCCAGCGGAACACGACACAGATCATGACGGGGAGAGAGACTCAAACAGACTTGATTGGAAACAGAGTGATGCTCCACACAGATCTCAGAACACTTCATTACAAAGACTGCGTCCAAGTTACTCCCTCTGAGAGGTGTTCGAGGCTAGTCTAGAAGAGTGTTTGAATCCCAGCCGAAAGGTTCCTGGTTTGATTCCCCCATGTCAGCAGTGTATCCTTGGGCATCCTCGAGTAAGATCCCCCCTAACCCCCACCTGCTCCTTAACGACCTGTCTCTGTACTGTCTAACCCCTACCTGCTCCTTAATGACCTGTCTCTGTACTGTCTAACCCCTACCTGCTCCTTAATGACCTGTCTCTGTACTGTCTAACCCCTACCTGCTCCTTAATGACCTGTCTCTGTACTGTCTAACACCTACCTGCTCCTTAATGACCGGTCTCTGTACTGTCTAACCCCTACCTGCTCCTTAACGACCTCTCTCTGTACTGTCTAACCCCTACCTGCTCCTTAATGACCTGTATCTGTACTGTCTAACCCTACCTGACTGCTGCCTTAGTGAGCGTGTCTCTCTGTACTGTCTAACCCCTACCCGGCTCCTTTAATGACCTGTCTCTGTTACTGTCTAACCCCTACCTGCTCTCTTAATTAGCCTTGTCTCTGTACTGTCTAACACCTACCTGCTCCTTAATGACCGGTCTCTGTACTGTCTAACCCCTACCTGCTCCTTAACGACCTCTCTCTGTACTGTCTAACCCCTATCTGCTCCTTAATGACCTGTCTCTGTACTGTCTAACCCCTACCTGCTCCTTAATGACCTGTCTCTGTACTGTCTAACCCCTACCTGCTCCTTAATGACCTGTCTCTGTACTGTCTAACCCCTACCTGCTCCTTAATGACCTGTCTCTGTACTGTCTAACCCCTACCTGCTCCTTAATGACCTGTCTCTGTACTGTCTAACCCCTACCTGCTCCTTAATGACCTGTATCTAAAGAGGGACGGTGAATGATAGCGTCTGCTGAGTGGATCCACAGAGTTTGGTTCCAGAGGAAAGTCGACCGCCTGCCTCTGGAGGAAGCAGAGAACAAAGGCAGGCCTCTGAGAAACACACTCACCAAAACCAATTGTATTCTATTAGCTCAGACCCGACACACTGTGGTGGTGGGCGGTGCTGGTGGGTGGGGTGCGGGGGCGCGGGGGGGGCGGGGTTGGTCACAGATGACAGATGGAGTCTATACCATGAAATTTGTATACTCGCCGACGACCAAAACAATTCCGGCGGCGGGGCTGAGCGGTCGGCCTGATCCGGGCCGCGCCCGCGTCCGTGAAGACGCCGTAATTGTCTCGGGTCACCCGGCGCGGGGGGGCGCGCGCGCGCGCGAGTCCCGTGAAGACGCGTACATTGTCTCGCGGTCACCGCGGCGCGGGGGGGCGCGCCGCGAGCACCCCCCCCCCCCGGCGGCCCCCCCACTGCGGCTTAGCCGGGCCCCGGTGCCGGCGCCTGATAGATATTTTATCGCCCGAGTTAAACGGTTAATGAATTCCCAAAGTGAAATCTGTCACTTCAAAAAATAAAGAGGAAGGCAAATTAAAGGGAGATAGAGAGAGGCCAGGGAGAAAGAGTGAGGGTGAGGAGGGGGAGGAGGGGGGAGAGAGAGGGGTGACACAGTTTTAAAATGCCCTATCTTTCGGCCATCCCCATTTTTCAATGGAATAAAGAAAACTCAGCCTCTTTCTTCGACTCCTTTCTTCCCCCTCTCGCTCCTCTCTCCCCTCCTCCTCCGCCTCCTCTCTCTCTCTCTCTCTCTCTCTCTCTCTCTCTCTCTCTCTCTCTCTCTCTCTCTCTCTCTCTCTCTCTCTCCCCCCTCCCCTCCTCCCTCTCTGTCTCTCTCTGTCTCGTCTCTCTCACTCTCTCTCTCGTCTCTCTCTTCTGCTCTCTCTCCCCTCTCTCTCTTCCCGTCTCTCTTCCTCCCTTCTCTCCTCTCTCTCTCTGCTCTCTCTCTCTCTCTCTCTCTCTCTCTTCTCCTCTCTCTCTCTCTCTCTCTCTCTCTCTCCTTGCTCTTTTCAGTCTTCTCTCTCTCGTCTCGCTCGATAACTCAGCCTCTTTCTTCTACTCCTTTCCTCCCTCCTCTCGCTCCTCTCTCCTCTCCTCCTCTCTCTCTCTCTCTCTCTCTCTCTCTCTCTCCTCTCTCCTCTCTCTCTCTCTCTCTCTCTCTCTCTCCTCTCTCTCTCTCTCTCTCTCTCTCTCTCTCTCTCTCTCTCTCTCTCTCTCTCTCTCTCTCTCTCTCCTCCCCTCCTCCCTCTCTCTCTATCTCTCACTCCGCTCCTCTCTAGAAATCTCCTCATGAATGATTCATATGTGTTTTGTTATCAGCTGTGATTTCTATAGACCCCGACGCATTCACCAGGACATTTGTGGCGTAATTGTTAATTTTAATGCCATAATGGCTCGAGATGAGGGCCCCGATTAGACATTTATTACACAATTAAATGAAACATACTCAAGAATCACAAAGGACCTCCGTAATTATTTCAGGCCATTAATAAAATGGGCATTAAATTATATTGGACACAATGGGGAAGTGAAATAGATTTCCATTAGACCAATAGAAGCGGAGTGGCTGATAGATCCTGGCTGAATTCACTCTGAAATTAATTGTTGCCCCGGCCCATTTCCACACACACACAGAGTTGAATACATGAATGAGAAGAGGGGGGAGAGGGGGGAGAAAGCTTGGTGGCCGAGAGAGAAAGAGAGAGAGGGAGAGAGAGAATGAGGGAGAGAGAGAGAGAAAGAGAGGGGGGAAGAGTTACATTAAGAGAGTTTGATAAAAAAAACCTTTTGTTTGACATCCTACAATAGACCTTCAATGCAAAAGCGAGAGAGAGGACTAAAGAGAGAGAGAGAGACAGAGAGAAGAGAGAGAAGAGAGAGAGAGAGAGAGAGAGAGCGAGAGAGAGAGAGGAACAGAGAGGAAAAGTGAGACCAATTTCAGTCATCAGTCGTTCCCTTCATGACTCTCAACTTGTGATTACTGCACCTTTTCAACTTTTCCCTGCGTTTTAAATAAACAACCATTGGAGTGTGGGGCCCCGCGGAAGCCAATCAGAGATGACCCATGCCTCGTTAGCGAGCGACATCATCGCCATTTAACCTCCCACCAAAACAACGGCCGACGTAAACGCTCCGTACAACGTCATTATCCAGACACACTTTGAAAAGCAGCGCAAGTAATTGTGCACAAATTATATAAATGAAGAAAGGAAAAGGCTTTTATGGGTTTTATTTCCGCATAATGCTTTTATTGGGTGTGAGTAAGTTAGTTGACAATGGGTTCTTTAGAACAGAGCTATATAGCATTGGAATGAAAAGTAGAAAGTTTGACGATCTTAGGAGAAAATATATTTAAACCGGTATGTATATACGACACTGATAATGTCTAGGCCTAGCGTAGCTTTGGACAGACGGACAGGAAACAGACAAACCACCAATCTCCTTCACCCTCTTTAAAAACAGCCATTAAACGGCAGTTTTTAAGGAGGGAGGGAGAGAGATAAACAACTCCATATAAGGCTTGGGAACAGTGGAAGAGGAAACAGTGGAAGTGGAAGAGAAAGAGGAAACAGTGGAAGAGGAAACAGTGGAAGAGGAAGAGGAAATAGTGGAAGAGGAAACAGGAAGAGGAAATAGTGGAAGAGGAAACAGTGGGGCACAGCAGCCTCACAGACATCCGCTCAGAAGATGAACATCAGATTCTGTACTTTTCTACTTCGGAGGACAACTGTTCCTCTTCCGCGGCCGCTCTCCGGTCCTCGGGGTCATGTGATAACATGACAGCGCCACGCCTGTCACACAAAAACAAAATGGTGGGAGACAGAGAGAACCTGTTAGTCACAGCGTTTGGATGAAGACCGATAAGTAGCTCCAAGGTTTACAAGCCTGAGTCAGGTGACTCAGTATGTCTGGTTCTCATCACACGTCCCGTAAGTCAGGGCCGGTGGTTCGGTTCCATTGTCTAGGAACAGTCTGCAGAACCAAAGACCTACCATGCTTCTGTGGGTTCGATAACACTCTGACAGTTGAGTCATCTGCTGTGTTGAGGTCTATAGTTTTATGTCTGTTGAACTCTGCTCAGTTCTGTCTGGAACGATGCAGTGTATTTTAAAGGGAGAGAGGTTCCTGATCTCAATGGGACCTCAACACTCGCTTCACTAAATGGTCTTCATAACCAGAAGCATCCTATTTGATGGACACAGATCTATAGATCTATACTGCAATGCTGTGCCCTGAACATTTAAAAACAG
>OLKM01000306.1:347204-364704 GCA_900291075.1 Melanogrammus aeglefinus | reverse complement strand
TCTATCTATCATGATTTATATATATTTAAATATATATATAAATATATCGATATGTATATAGATAAATATAAATAAACATGTGTGTGTGTGTGTGTGTGTGTGTGTGTGTGTGTGTGTGTGTGTGTGTGTGTGTGTGTGTGTGTGTGTGTGTGTGTGTGTGTGTGTGTGTGTGTGTGTGTGTGTCGTGTTTGTCTGTGTGTGCGGGCAATAATAACAACAATACTATATTATAATATAATCGAATAGAAGGACATCAAATATTAAATATTCATTCCATAGGGTACAAAACTCTTAGCACTATAAATATTATAAATAAATATGATCCCTCATAAGTCCTCTGAGCCATAATGACAAGCGCAAGAAACGATGTGACAAATCGTGTCAGAACACCACATTAATTCATGTTTTTAGCGCAATTATCCACTTTAAAGCGCATCTCCACGCGCTCAGAAAGGAGTGACCCCCCCTCTCTCCGCGAGCCTCCCGGGGGGCGGAAGGGGGGTTTGTTGTGCTTCATTAAAGCGGACCTGGGAGGGGCCGGGTCCCCCCCCCTCACCACCCCCTTCACACTAACTCTTTGTTTATGTCGTAATGTACATATCTTTTTTCTTTTTTACCGCGGAGGTATTACGCGCGGCGCCTCGCGCTGATTGGGCGGCAGGTCGGCGACGCCCCGCTGTGATTATGTCAGATCGCGTGCAGACCGAACCAGCCCAGCCTTTGAACTCCGCCGCTCTTGGCTCGTGTTCACGCGCTTCCGCTCATTTCCACGCCAGGTGCGCAAGACGCGAAACCTCAGAGCGCAGAGTCGTCGCGAGGCACAGTGGCACCTTGCTGGATTTCCTTCTCTTTGGCGTCTTTTAAACGGCTCCTTTAAACATCACGGTGTTATTATTTTGGGGGAGAAGAAGAAGCGGAGAAGAAGCGGACTTCACCGAAACATTGTCCTGACGCGCGGGACACTTACGGGATTTTCTGTTTTTCTTTCCATCATCGGTGGCAGTTTGGAGATCGCGTCAAAACCCGCCAGAGAAGTGGCATGAGTAGCGCTCGGCTTCTAGACACTTGAACACTTTTCCCCTTTTCCTTTAGAGCCCAACTTTCCTTTCTCTTTTATCTTCAGCCAGTCAGGGGAGCGAGCGTCCCAGGCACCAGCAGCATGTCTAAGCCGGTCGATCACATCAAGCGGCCCATGAACGCCTTTATGGTGTGGTCCCGCGGCCAACGGCGGAAGATGGCGCAGGAGAACCCCAAGATGCACAACTCGGAGATCAGCAAGCGGCTGGGCGCCGAGTGGAAGCTGCTCTCCGAGTCCGAGAAGCGGCCGTACATCGACGAGGCCAAGCGGCTCCGCGCGCAGCACATGAAGGAGCACCCCGACTACAAGTACCGGCCGCGGCGCAAACCCAAGAACCTGCTGAAGAAGGACCGCTACGTGTTCCCGCTGCCCTACCTGGGCGACGCCGAGCACCTGAAGGGCCTCAGCGTGTCGCAGGCCGTGTCCGACTCGCTGCTCAGCGCGTCGGAGAAGGCGCGCGCCTTCCTGCCGCCCACCTCGTCGCCCTACTCGTTCCTCGACCCCAGCCAGTTCAGCTCGAGCGCCATCCAGAAGATGACGGAGATGCCGCACGGGCTGGGTGGCGCGGGGGGGCTGTCTTACTCCTCGCTGGGGGGGTACCAGAACGGGGCCTTCGGCAGCCTTGGCTGCCCCAGCCAGCACCACACGCACACGCACCCGTCGCCCACCAACCCGGGCTACGTGGTGCCGTGTAACTGCACCGCCTGGTCCACGTCTAGTTTACAACCGCCCGTGGCCTACATACTGTTCCCGGGCATGACCAAGGGCGGGCTAGACCCCTACTCCTCGGCACACGCGGCCGCCATGTAGGGCACCCCCTCCCACCCACCCCCTAGAACCCCCCCAACCAGACTTTATTCTTTATAATTCAACTTGAATAATAACTGACTTCTTGCATGTATATATGTGGACCCCCCAGAGAGAGAGAGAGAGAGAGAGAGAGAGAGAGAGAGAGAGAGAGAGAGAGAGAGAGAGAGAGAGAGAGAGAGAGAGAGAGAGAGAGAGAGAGAGAGAGAGAGAGAGAGAGAGAGAGAGAGAGAGAGAGAGAGAGAAGTAGGGAGAGAGGAGAGAGGACCTGCTTTGGACTTGCGATGACAAAACACGAACAAATGAACGAATTAACGAACAAACTGAAACTTTTCCGGAAGTTAATCCACGCGTGGGACCGCGCGAGGCGAGACGCTGGACGGCCTGCACTGTAAGAAATGTAAATGTTATAACGTCTATGGCGAGGCCTCTAACTTTATTTATTGTGTACATTTCGATGCTCCCCTGATGCGTTGTGTTGTTTATGATTGACGGACTATTCCTTTGCTTTTTGTTCGTGAGTTCGGCTTGCACATTTGATTGACGGGTCCTGACTCCGTGCAGAAGCCTCAGTATTATTCCGCCTGGGGGCCCTGGTCGTGGGGTCGGAGCGGGGGGACCTTCGGGTGATCTTTCACGGGTCACAGTGTTTTATTTATTGCCCTGACGCTCCATCACCAGGTCGGCTCTGAGGACGCCACCGAAATCATCCACGGCTAAAGTTTCATTTTCTGCTTTGAATTCCCCCATGTGGTTAAATGCTGACACGCGTGTGTGTGGTTCTGAGGATGACTTCTATCGGCGAGGCGGAGGTTATATTATGTGTATTTTATAACTGAGATGGTCGTTTAAACTGTCATGTTATGGAAAGGGAAATGTATCTAAAGGTGGAACCGCTCCGTTTGTTCTACTGCTGAGCAAAGATATTTCGAATAAAGACAATCCGTCTTCAACGCAATACATTTTTCCTTTTATTTTTATAAGTGACGTATTTAAACATTTTTCATTGACGAGCTACAGGGTTAACGGTTGTCATGGGCCATACATTGTCTCCATTTTATTTTTATTCATTTGCTGAATCTGAAATATCCCAGAGATGTTCTGCTTTGAGCTGCGCAGGAAGGCCGCACGGACGTTCTGGGAATATTAGATCTTTAAGAACACAAACTAACCTAAAGGCGGGAGTGGAAGGCGCCCAGGTGCTAATTGATGCAGAGAGAGAGAGAGAGAGGGGATCCTATTGGACGAGGACCTCCGTGTCCCCCGGAAGCACTAATTGGTTGATTAACCGCGCGCCTGCGTGTCTAACAATAAGAGCTGCTTTTAATTGCGCAGAGGGCCTGCGCGATGAGCAGCACCCATTCTTCGGTTGGAACAGGTTCCCGCCACGCCTCGCGGTGGTGGGGACGAGGTGTGTGTTGGTGACTCGGCGGTGAACCACGGCTCCCCGTTTGATGTTTGACGGTTCACGAGGGCCTCGGGAGAGATTCCGCGCGGCCTGTTTGACGGCTCCCCCCACCGTAGGACGAGTGGGGCTTAATTACAGCTTAAAACAGCGTTTAAAACCCGCAGCCTCTGTTCCTCCTCCTTCCCGTAACCCGCTCCAAGACTTTTCCTTTATCAACGCTTGCCCACAAATATGTGCGCGCTTTAACATGCCGCTCCCGTGCTGCGTGTGTTAACTTGCGGTCTCATCGCGCGCTGGAACTGGGAGAGAGAGAGGGAGGCCGGGATCATCAAACCCCCCCAGGTGATCTCGGAGAGGATCCGGGCTCACCGGTCCAACAACGAGGGGAGGACGAGATTAAAGCACTTTGCTGCGTAAAATGGATGCAGGATTTCCTTTTGGCCCCGGCTGGGAATTTAACTTAAAGTCGAAACACGCGACCGATGCACGGGATTTGTTGGACCCGTTTTAACACTATAGGCCTACTGCTGTATACCTATTCATTAAACAATTCGTCTCACATCTAAATTGTTTACTTATCTGGCAGGAACACGCGCTGGGAGAACGTGACGCCGCGCTATGGCCCAAGGTGCCATCATCTAACCCAGCAGGGGGGGGGACCCAATGTACAGCTCTACACCATAATTCCATTTTTAAATCAGACCATTGTAATTGCTCTCAAGAGCGGTGGAGATGTGTAGTGTCTGGCCTTTCTTCTCCTGAAAACTATTCTCACGCCGACAATATTATTACAATTTAATTCAGCTCTTCAATGGGGTTGTAAAAAAAATATCATTGATGGGAATTAATACCAGCAATTTACGCCGGCGAGCAGATTAAAATGTGTTTATTATTCGAGGCTGGAAATAAATAGTCTAAAAATAAACGGCATCTATGAAACATAATAGGGGGAAATTATGATTGGAAATTGTAGACGTCTTAAATCTCCCCCGTAACTATTCTCCTTGACGGGTTTATTCCTACAACACACTGTGTGTGTGTGTGTGTGTGTGTGTGTGTGTGTGTGTGTGTGTGTGTGTGTGTGTGTGTGTGTGTGTGTGTGTGTGTGTGTGTGTGTGTGTGTGTGTGTGTGCACTGTGCAGCAGCAGTCTTATCTCTGCTCCCTTCTCTGCCGCAGATCAGAGGGAAAGAGGGGATAATTGTTCTTTATTCTATTTAATTGAACGCTTTCAGGTCATTTCTATATGCTCCATTTAATGATCAAGTCAGTGAGAACAGACACTTAAGATCCGAACAGAGGGAGGGTTGAACCAAAGCGAGCGGACGGTTTAATTGAAAGCCGAGGGTCATTTAAGGGATTGTCTTTCAGCGACACCCTGAAATCACCTCACAAAGTGAGTAGTGATGATGTGGACCCAAGACCCCCTGCGTTTAGCACTAATGTCTGCTATCTGCTGCCTATGTACTGCTGTTAGAGTGTCCTCACAGTCACACAGGTTCATTTTATACCATGGATCAGGGTTATTTGTTTAATTGACGTTGATACATTATTATTATTATTATTATTATTATTATTATTATTATCATTATTATCAATATTTGTATTATTATAACTATTATTATCATTTTTACAATAATAGCTGCTCTTATGATTATTATCATCATTATAATTCGACGGGGGCCTGTCATTTAAGATCATGACAGAAACGAATAAAACTAAATATAACAATTTAATATAATTTTTCCATTCCCTGCAAGACACTTATCAGAAAGCCATAATTGTTGTTAACCTGCAACTAGCGATGCCAGGTCCATATTTTATTTTATTTTATTTTTCCTGCAATATCGAGAAATTGTTTTGGGTGGAAACACAAGTGATCTCATTCCAGAATGTTAAATATTGTTCGCGCAGACCGAAATCATCACTGGTGAATCCCGCAATCTGAAATTGGATCTGGGATTCGCATTCTGACGGCGGTGTAAAGTAAACGGTGGTCGTGGCGTTTGAATTTTGGGGGTCCCTGAATTCCCGTTTGAGAGAAATGAAAAAAGCGGAGGAGCAGATAAGAAGAAAGGAGCGCGGATAGAAAGGGAGTCACGGCGCGCGGGGGCTGATTTACAGCCGCGCGTTATTCTCCCGCACAGCCTGATATTAAGTGCGCAATTTCTGCCTGTGTGTTCATAAGCGAACATGCACGCACGCGAGCACACACATACACACACGCGCGCGCGCACACACACACACACACACACACACACACACACACACACACACACACACACACACACACACACACACACACACACACACACACACACACACACACAAACACAAACACAAACACACACACACATGAAAGAAGGTCTATATTCCCGTTTCCCTGAACTTGACTTGGGATAATAAAGACAGGCGGTGCTTACAACCAAACGTACACAGCTCGCTCTGCCAGCCTAATACAAACTGCTGGTTGGGGTAACAGAGAGAGGGCTACCGCGCTCTGGTGCAGAGAGACCCCCAGTACAGACCATAAAGTCTCGTATTAAAGGGTTTCATTCACACTAGTATTGTGGCCTCGAACTTTTTTTGGAACAAATGAAAAGTAATATTTATTTTATGAATTAATAACTAATTAATTGGTTTTAAATTCCTCATACTAATCATTTAGTCACAAGGTTGAATGGTTTTATTTAACAGTCTAACTGGGCTTCAGCTTTTCTGAATGAAACATTTGTGACGTCATTAGAAGACCTTCTCCATCATTCCTTGGTTTCCCAGTTGGAACCCCTTCACCTGCTCCCCCACTTCCTACCTCCACTGAACATCCTGTGTACACGCTCCCATCGCCTTTCCCACTGGGGTCCGGAGAGAGCAAAGTATTTTGGATCAAATTCCCGGGCAGGTCATTTTAATATTCCCACTTCAGAACCAGGAGTCACTAATATCCTGGCCTCAGCCCCTTACCTCACCCTAAAGCCAAGGTGTGAACACACTCACACTCAGCATGATTTAAGATCTACTACTCGAACACTATGTTTACACTATTCTATTTGATTACATCTTACTATTGTGCTTAATACTGTATAGTATTTAAGCAATAGCCCATAACGGCCCTTTACAGTACTATAAGTAAACACCATTGAAGTCCTTCCCAAAATGCGATCAAAGTGAGGATGAAGGAATGTATTTCACTCAAGGATAACCGTTTAGTTTGGCTAACAGTACCAATAATAAACCAGAGATATGGTTCATGAAACCAGCTGCCTCCTTTAAGGTTGTTTGGCAGGTGGTAGAAATGTGCTGCCCAATTTGATTTGGATAGCTGTTCATGAAACAACATTCATCATCTTTTCCGGGATTTATATATCTGAAAAAGATGAATGACATAAACCTTACCACTTCATAATTCCAAAGTGGGCGTTTTATATTTAGTTTGTATGCATAAAGTGCACACTTAACGCTGGTACAAGCCAGTAAACAGGGGATTTTATTTAACTCCAACTTGATTTGAGTACACGTACAGAACTGGTGGAAAGGTGAAGAGTATTTCTTAAAAGGATCGTATTAATGAAATCCTGACAGCAGTCATACATGTAGCATAACTCACAGTGAGCATGCGCTCTGTTCGATTGCTTGCAGTTGAGTTGAGCTGAGCTGTGCTTGTTAGCATTTAGCAAGTCTTAGCGTGTTGAGTGCTGGCATGTTGAGTGTTAGCATGTGGTATATTGGCATGTGAAGTGATAGCATGCTGAGTGTTAGCATGTGGAACATTAGCATATTGAGCGATAACGTTTGGATTGGTAGTATGTTGAATGATAGCGTGTGGAGTGCTAGCATGGTTAAGGTTAGCGTGTTGAGTGTTAGCATGTTGAGCATTAGCATACTGAGTGTTAGCATCTCGAGTGTAACTGTTTGGCTGGTGATGCATAAAGCCTCCAAACACAAAGAGATGTTACTGCTGCTAGGGGCCTTTCTGCAGTGCAGCAGAGGTTACAACTGCACTCACACACACCTTGTACTCTACACACACACACACACACAACACTCACACACACATGCACACACACACTCACACTCATGCACACACACAGACACGCACACACACACACACACACACACACACACACACACACACACACACACACACACACACACACACACACACACACACACACACACACACACACACACACACACACACACACACACACACACACACACACACACACAGGTAGCTGTGATTTCGGAGCCTTAATCGCTAGCTAACGTCTGACAGGCGTGGACGCGAGCGCGCGCTCCCAGGCCAGATGAGATTAGCGTGGCCGCGGCGTGCGCGGGGCTCCTGGAGGTGAAAGGTAAAGGCCCTTATCAGGAGGTCCCCCTCGGGGTCGCGTCGACTGACTCAATCAAAGCCTCGTAGCACCCCCCCTCCCTGGATTAGAGTAATCAGCCTGGCGCAGGACGCCGCGAACCCACCACTTATCAGACGGGGACAACATCGGGATTCCCTCCGCCCCCCCCCCCCCGCGCGCTTTGAAAAGACCCTACAGAAATAATACGTGTGCTAATTGTATTTATTTATTTATTCCGGAGCTTGTCGTGGTGGCGATCTTCCACGAGAGTGTGTTTGGCGTGCCGCCCGGCCGCCGAGATACCGCACGCCGCCTTTGATGTCCCCCGCTTGCCGCCTCTGAACTCGTCGTCGATTATCGTGTTTGGTAATTTAGTTCAGTTTCACGTTGATTCATTTTCAACAAGTTGCGCTTCTTCTTCTTCTTCTTCTTCTTCTTCTTCGGAGGAGGAGGCGGGGTACGTTGATGCCGAGGGTGGCCGGGGACCCCGCGACGACCCTGAAAGGTGGATGAATATTCACCAGCTAGCCGCTAGCTGTTAGCATCGGAGGTTAGCACACGGAGATAAGGTTTCCGCACGTTTACCTTCAAAGACTCTCGGAGTCTATCGCACATTACTCAATTAAAACTGAAAGAAGTTTAATCAAAGTTCAGTCGAGTTATTCAAAGAAACGGCAAAAAGTGTCCTTTAAAGCTTCACACACACTCGGCAAGCTGTGTCAATGTTGTGACAAAAGATGTCAATGTATAGCCTAATATGAACATTAATGAGGCACGGTTCAGCTCAAAGATCGCTGAATGCGCTCATACCAAAAAGAATGACAAGTTATCATAATACAGGCTTCAGGAATACAGTGCAAATTTATGATTTATGAATCCGCCTTTAGGAACGTATTTAAAGAAACGTCAACATATACACTACTTAATTGGGAGCCAGGGGGAAACATACCATAACCCCTAACTTTACTAAGTGGAAGTCATTGTGAACGAACACATAGGCTTGTTTATCGTCACTGTGATGAAGGAGTACAGGTTTGTTGTGGCGGTGTAATTATGAGTTAAATACATACATTAGCGAGCGTTCGACTTCACAAGCGACGTTGAACCAGTTGGACTGTTTCTTAAACCGCCCGAAGCACAGTGGTAAGGGATTAGTGATTAGTGATCGTGGCTATGATTCTGTACATTACGCTGTACATCTCCTTCAGGAGCCGCTCAAACCCTCTCACTTATATAACTACAGTTTAAGATGAATGTCTCCATAGAAAGAGAGAGAGAGAGAGAGAGAGAGAGAGAGAGAGAGAGAGAGAGAGAGAGAGAGAGAGAGAGAGAGAGAGAGAGAGAGAGAGAGAGAGAGAGAGAGAGAGAGAGAGAGAGAGAGAGAGAGAGAGAGAGAGAGAGAGAGAGAGAGGAGGAGAGAGAGAGAGGAGGAGAGAGAGAGGGAGAGAGAGAGAGAGAGAGAGAGAGACGAGAGAGAGGAGAGAGAGAGAGAGAGAGAGAGAGAGAGAGAGAGAGAGAGAGAGAGAGAGGAGGAGAGAGAGAGAGGAGAGAGGGGAGGAGTCTCCTTGCATTATCCACACCCCACAACAGACACAACCCGAGAGTGAGGACAAAAGATGAGAGTATAATAATAATATTTATTTGAATAATTACAATAAAAAGTGCCCATTAGACATCAACAAAAGATTGACAATACACCCATAATGGATGAGTAGGCACGCCCCGTCCATTGTGTTGAACCGACGAACAAACCCATCGTCACGCTAGGATGTTAATCACACACTAAGGCAGCTGGACTCATCGACCACGTCCTGCCACTCTTTCAAATTAAAAGTACCTCCGGCCCCAACTATGCGGTTCATTCCAAGAGCAGTGTGTTAACGATGAGGTCAGCAGTAACAGAAGGACTAGTATGGTAGTGATAGGATGGGTATTGAAGGCCAACTGAAGGCCAACTTGGTCTCTTCTTAAGTGATTGCAGTACGATAACTAGTATAGTAGTAGTAATAGTGCCAGCATAGTAGTAGTACTATTATGTGTTTTGCCAGCTGAAGGCAAGGCTGCTCCAGTAGTGATAGTAGAACTAGTATAGTAGTAGTAATAGTATTACTAGTATAGTAGTAGTAATAGTATTTCTAGTATCGTAGTAGTAATTGTAGTGCTAGTATAGTACGATGAATATTGCCAGCTGAAGGCCAGGCTGTTGTAGTAGTGATAGTAGTACTAGTATAGCAGCAGTAATAGCAGCACTCGTATACTAGTGGTAGGATGCGTGTTGGCTGAAGGCCAGGCTGTTTCCTGGAGTGATTGAAGCTCCTGTCGTATCAGCACATCATAGCCAGGCCCTTTTTTGTGTGTCTGAAAAATGTCAAGGCGTAATTGATATTTGGCACAAAGGCCCTTAATCTTTCCGGCATATTCTGAGGTCTATGATCTGTGCTCAGTCTGACCTTTACCAGCGCATTCTACTCTCTCTGTGTTCAAGGCCTTCAACGGGAAATATTTTAACACCGTCTCAATAGGTGGTCGTTTAGAAAACCTTATTTTCAAGCTGCTTCCCTTCCTCCTCCATCCTCCTGCTCCCTCCTCCTCCCTCCTCCTCCTCTCCTCCCCCTCCTCCCCCCTCCTCTCCTTCCTCCTCCCCCTGCTCCCCCCTCCTCCCCCTCCTCCTTCCTCCTCCTCCCTCCTCCGTCCTCCTCCACAAGCTGGTTGGACCACGCTAGTGCTGTACTAGTGAACTCTAGTGAGTTTAGTTAGAAACACCAGTGTACTCTAGTGACTTGAGTCAGAACCTTTGGTGCTGAACTCTAATGAGTTAAGCTAGAATCACTAGTGAACCATAGTGACTTAAATTAGAATCACTACTGTGTACTCTAGTGACTCCGGTTAGAATCCATAGAGTACTCCATGACTTGAGTTCGAGTTCCTTCTGTACTTGAGTGACTCAACTAGTGTACTCTAGTGACTATAGTTAGAATCTCAGGCATGAGAACTCTTTTGTTATTTATTTTTGTGTCATTTGGCAGGCGCTTCTATCCAAAGCGACTAACAATGAACTCAGCCACAGGTCCTGTCCAGGCTGTTTGGTCTGGTCTGTCCTCAACCCCAATGGCTACATTCTTCCTGCAGGCCTTCTAGAGACTAGAAACTATGTGCAGGTTTGGGAGCTTCCTCTCCACTGGCCTCCCTGCCAGCATAGGCAGATGAGACACTTTATTTTAGGCCTGGTATGTTTACTGTCATCATACGTCCTCAACGTATGAGGGTTAACGCCCGGGCAGACCGTGCTGGAGTCAGGCCTCGCAGCCTTTCAGCCTTACAACGTTCAGCCTCTCAGCCTCTCAGCCTCTCGACGTTGCACTAATCAAAATAAAAATAGGGGACCATAGCAAAGCCCGGCCGCGCCTTTGTTGTGAGTCAACGGGGGACTCCTATGGAGTTAGAATCATGCCAAAACCCCACACACACACAAAACGTACGGAACTAAAAGTTGCGCGTGGATCTGAATGCATTTGTGCGTGGATCAGCAAGGTGGAACATTAGTGCCAAATGTCACGTGACATTTGGCACTAATTTTCCGCCTTGCTGATCCACGCACAAATGCATTCAGATCCACGCGCAACTTTTAGTTCCGTACTTGTAGAATTGTTTTGTACTTGAAGGAATTTTTTTTGGACTTCAAAGATTTTAGTTTGTACTTGAAGAAATATGTTTCTGAGTGTGTGTGTGATTCATTGTGCGTGAGTTAAACACGTTTTGTGTGTGTGTGAATCATTGTGCGTGAGTTAAACACTTTTTGTGTGTGTGTGAATCATTGTGCGTGAGTTAAACACGTTTTGTGTGTGTGTGAATCATTGTGCGTGAGTAAAACACGTTTTGTGTATGTGTGAATCATTGTGCATGAGTTAAACACGTTTTGTGTGTGTGTGGATCATTGTGCGTGAGTAAAACACGTTTTGTGTGTGTGTGGGGTTTTGGTTTTGATTCTAACTCCATAGACTCCCACCACATTCTGTACGGGTTTTAGAGAGCGCCAAAGGAAACGGAGGGTATGAGGCCAGGTGACTTTGTGCATCAAGTTTGAATGTGTCTCAAAGTCGGTAAGATGTGATGGTTTTGTTCTATTTTTGTTTATCATTTTGCAGACTGAAGGAGTTTAAAAACTCTAGAAAGCCATAAATACATAATGCAAATGCTGAAAGTGCTGCTGATATTTAGAGACATACTTTTTAAAAGTTTTAGTAGAAGAATCCAAGAGAATCAATCCAGGGATCTACTGGTCTTCTACAGGTTGATTTCCCTGAGACCTAAATGAAAAATAACAAAATAAGTTCAGATTTACTTGTACCAGACTGTAATAACAATGGATTTAAAAATAATCACAGCCTATAGATTCCAAACGGTTGGGAATCCTCAGGGACAAAACCAACCAGGTCTTCATAAACTAAGTGAAAACCAGTCAAGCTAATCGCCGTGCTAGCGCCAACGCTAAAGCGCTAGTGCGCCGGCCTTGCAGTGGCGTGTCATTAGCATTCATTGTACCCCTATAAGCTAGAGTAATTACAGGCCCAAGTGCAGCAAGGAAGAGCCGGTTACACCGCTAGTCATTTGATTTGCATCTACGCTAATAACTTCTTTTGTGCGTGTTTATGCGCCGTGTCAGAACACAAGCCATTTGGCTGCGGGGGCAAAAAAAAAAAAGAAGGCTTTTTAAAATTCTGAGATTGAGTTGCCTTTCGCTTTCAGCTCTCCCAGCTCTCAATCTGCTGAGCGCTTGCATTAGCATGGTCGCTAAACAAGTAGCGCTGCATTTCTAAAGGAGAATATGTGGGAGGGGAGCGGTGATCAAATAAATGGAGCTGAAAGTGGCTGAAGGCGGCTGGCTCTTAAGCAGGGCATAAACTATAACCGGTGTGACCTTTAAAGTGAAATAAACAACGTGGCTGGGGTTGGCTTCGTTTGTCACACTGGGGTCGACCGTTTTAATGGAGGTGGGAATAAAGTCTGAAAGACGTATGACACTATTAGAAACCTCTGCCTGCTGTTGAATGATATATATATATATATATATATATATGTATATATATATATGTATACAGAGAGAGAGAGAGAGAGAGAGAGAGAGAGAGAGAGAGAGAGAGAGAGAGAGAGAAGAGAGAGAGAGAGAGGCAGAGAGAGAGGGAGAGAGAGAGAGAGAGAGGCCTTAGCTCTCCCTCTGCTAGCTGTTCCTGCAGGGTGTCCTGACTGCGTTCCTCCTGCACAGAGCCCTGTACCCCCCCCCCCCCCCCCAGCGGTCTGATGAGTTGCGCGGGTGGGGGCGGGCCTCTGTCCGTCCACACAGCTCTCTTGTTTACCTGCTGGCGCCCCCCTTTCTTCTCCAGGCGACTGTGACTCCGCTGGACCCGCCCTTTGTCTGGCGGACAAACGCGCCGCTCAACGCTCAGACGCGCTCTGCTGGCGCCCAAAGGACCTCCACCCGGAGCCTCCACCTCCACCTCCTCCTCCACCTCCTCCTCCACCTCCTCCTCCCCCCTCCACCTCCACCCTCCACCTTCACCTCCACCTGCGCCTGGCGGCCAGGACCCGCCCGGCCCGGGACACGCCCCTCCAGCCCAGGCTCCACCCTCCCAGGTACCGGAAGCTCAGAAGGCGGGACTACGCCGACAGGAAGTCCTGCTCTGACTTCCTGTTTCATCGTGAGAGGGATGGATCTGGGAACGGGAACTCAGGTACCGGAAGTTGAAGTCAGAAGGAAGCTGAGAATCTGCTCTCAGTTGGTCTTCATTCAGACAGAGTTTGAGATGGGGTTATTCTGGGATGTATTTATCTTCTCAGTCACAGACTTAATACATGTTCAGTAATCACTTATCAAATTATTCCCCAGGTTTATTAACATTAGATCTTTCTTATTCTTTCTGTTCTGACCTTTTCTCCTGGATTTTAGAGATATTAATCATCATAAACTTAGCATATCATCAGTAACTTATAACCACTTTCAACATCATTGTTAATTATTTTGCATTAATTACTTTGCATGCTTTACTTGGCATGTATTTTTTTGTGTTTGGTATTTAGCATCTACCTGTGAGTACGTTACCTACAGCATATAAACCTCACTATGTGTTCCCCCATCCGACTCTCCCCAGAGCGGCGGTGAAGGGTCAGTCAGGTCTTCCCTCCAGAGCGTCACCTGATGGGTGTGCTGTGGAGCCTGTCCGGCCCTCACCTACACGCCGCTCTAATCCCCCGCTAATGGCAGCGCCAGCCGCCCAGGAGCCGGGGGCCGGGAGCCAGCGGCGTGTGGAAATCCCAGCCAGGGAAGAGGTGATGCGCTTGAGGAAGTACCGAGCCGAGCGCAGCCCAGACACCGCCGCTACCGCTACTGCTAGCCCGGCCGCGATGAGCTAGCGCTCCGTCAAGGTGACCCATGGAACACACACACATACACACACAGACACATAGACATACACACATACACTACACACTGACACAAACAGACACAGACACACACACAGACACACACACCACGCATAGACTTAAATCTACACACACACACACACACACACACAATCACAAATATATAGTTGAATATCAACACACACGTTCACATACTCTTCCATACAAACACACACTGTCACACAACTTACTGTACACACTCAAACAAACAATGAAATCGTACACATGTACACTAATGCAGACACACACACACACACACAGCCACACACACAAACATACACTCACACACACACACCTACACTCACCCCTCCCTGCAGGGGTGACACCGCCACCTGCCTGACGGGCTCAAGTCAGGTCTTCCTCCAGAGCGTCACTGATGGTGTGCTGTGGAGCCTGTCCGGCCCTCACACTACACGCCGGCTCTAATTCCCCGCTAATGCACACACACACGATCACAATATATAGTTGAATATCAACACACACGTTCACATACTCTTCCATACAAACACACACTGTCGCACAATTTACTGTACACACTCAAACAAACAATGAAATCGTACACATGTACACTAATGCAGACAGACACACACACACAAGCCACACACACAAACATACGTTCACGCACTGTCACCTATATACACTCACACTTCCACAAATATACAAACACACACACACACACACTCAAAAACTGATGCACACCTCCACCCTGGGCTCACTTAGATTGATATATTGAACAAGGAAGATGACCTTGCTGTAAAAACATGGATCATTTCCCAAAACCTAGAAGATCTATCCTTCAGGCATGAGAGGTTTGTGCTAGTGAATCCATCTCCTGGTACCCCCTTCCTCTGGCCGCTCCACCCTCCTGAGATGGTGTGAGGTGAACAGGCTGTAGGTTATGAATAGGTACTAAGAGACACATATACATACAATGCAACGCATACAGAGGCCTGCAGTCTGCTCTGTACATAGGCTGGAATGCTCTGGAGTATTTCCTTTTTTAATATCATATTTTAATATAATATTTAATATCATGAGTCACCTGACCTAAACAAGTTAATCCCTGAAAGACTGGAATACTTTTGTTTTACATTTGATCTTTCAAAGATTGTTTTTTATAATGTAAACCCAGCCTGCTGTAGAGCCCTATGAACTGCCTCTCTGTTTGAGAGATGTGGAGTGATCAACCTGCCTTGTTTTGACAGGTCATTTAGGAGCAGGTAGGGGTTAGACAGTACAGAGACAGGTCATTAAGGAGCAGGTAGGGGTTAGACAGTACGCAGACAGGTCATTAAGGAGCAAGTAGGGGTTAGACAGTACAGAGACAGGTCATACAATGCAGCGCATTACAGAGTTAGCCAGTACAGTGACAGGTCTGTAAATAGGCTGGAATGGGTTGTGGAGTAAATCGACTTTTCATTAATATCATAGTGTTAACATAATATTGACATATCATTAAGGCGCAGTTTAGCGGTTAAGACAGTACACGAGACCGGTCATTTAGGAGCAGGTAGGGTTTGACAGTACAGTAGACAGGTCATTAAGAGCAGCTTGTGGTTAGACAGTACAGCAGACAGGGTCATTAAGAGAGGCATGTGAGGTTTAGCACTGTATCAGAGACAGGTCATTAAGGAGTGGTAGGGGCTAGACAGTACTAGAGCAGGTCATTTAGGAGCAGGTAGGGGTTAGACAGTACAGAGACAGGGTCATTAAGGAGCAGGTAGGGGTTAGACATGTACCAGAGACAGGTCATTAAGGAGCAGGTAGGGGTTAGACAAGTACAGAGACAGGTCATTAAGGAGCAGGTAGGGGTTTAGACCAGTACAGAGACAGGTCATTAAGGAGCAGGTTAGGGGTTAGACAGTACCAGAGACAGGTCATTAAGGAGCGCAGGTAGGGGTTAGACAGAACAGAGACAGGTCATTAAGGAGGCAGGTAGGGGTTAGACCAGTACAGAGACAGGTCCATTAATGGGAGCAGGTAGGGGTTAGACCAGTACAGAGACAGGTCCATTTAAGGAGCAGGTAGAGGTTAGACAGTACAGAGACAGGTCATTAGGAGAGCAGGTAGGGGTTAGACAAGTACAGAGACGGGTCATTAAGGGAGCAGGTAGGGGGTTAGACAGTACAGAGAACAGGTCATTAAGGAGCAGGGGAGGGGTTAGACAGTACAGAGACAGGTCATTAAGGATCAGGTAGGGGTTAGACAGTACAGAGACAGGTCATTAAGGAGCAAGGTAGGGGTTAGCCAGTAACAGAGGACAGGTCATTAAGGAGCAGGTAGGGGTGTAGACAGCCCTATGAACTGCCTCTCTGTTTGAGAGATGTGGAGTGATTAGACAGTACAGAGACAGGTCATTAAGGAGCAGGTAGGGGTTAGACAGTACAGAGACAGGTCATTAAGGAGCAGGTAGGGGTTAGACAGTACAGAGACAGGTCATTAAGGAGCAGGTAGGGGTTAGACAGTACAGAGACAGGTCATTAAGGAGCAGGTAGGGGTTAGACAGTACAGAGACAGGTCATTAAGGAGCAGGTAGGGGTTAGACAGTACAGAGACAGGTCATTAAGGAGCAGGTAGGGGTTAGACAGTACAGAGACAGGTCATTAAGGAGCAGGTAGGGGTTAGACAGTACAGAGACAGGTCATTAGGGATCAGGTAGGGGTTGGACAGTACAGAGACTCAGGGAGGCCTACAGGTAGACTGTGGACGTTGGGGGGTTAAACAAAGCCACACACACTGAAGCACACGCCCACACATGCTGTGTGTTAGCACTGATAGCCTCCGTCTCCGTGTTTAGCCCCCGGGCCGCGGCGGGGTCAGCGCTGAACATTTGTTAGCGCCTAGTGAGCTAGCGATAGGCTTGACCTCCGACCCCTGCAGACGTGGCGGCGTGGCGCTGGTGTCAGCCGGGAACAATGGAGTCCCTGGGCCCGCTCGGGGTCGCGTCACGCGTCGCCACGGTAACCCTGGGACCCCCCGGCACACACACACACACACACACACACACACACACACACACACACACACACACACACACACACACACACACACACACACACACACAGCAACACACACACACACACACACACACACACCACACACACACACACACACACACACACACACACACACACACACACACACACACGCCTGTCAGTCGAACGGACAGCCCAGGAGTAAACAGATCCCCCTCTGACCTCTGACCCCAAAGCAAACATTGCCTCGCGGGGACGGTGGGGTCACGGTGGTGGATACACGGGGGGGCTTTTAGTGTGTAACTGATTTTCCTCCACTTGATACACACTTGATACACAAACACTGAAATGCGCTTGGAGGGTCATGGAGCGCGTTCTGCGGCGGCACTGACTCATTACCAAACGGGTAATGGTCATTTACACATT
>OLKM01000306.1:337204-342204 GCA_900291075.1 Melanogrammus aeglefinus | reverse complement strand
GATGACTTGTGTTCTCCGATGATGAACACGCTCTCGTTAGCGCCGCGTCTTTAATGTGCCAACAGATAGCGGCGCGCTCATTACGGCCGGTAATGACCGCTCCGCCGCGGCGCCCTCATTACGGCGCCTTGTTTTAGCCTCCCGGCGGCGGCGGCGGCGGCTGACTGGATTCCGCTGCACCGACTCGCTGCTCTTATGTTAGCTCGACGCGCGGTGAGAGAGAGGCTAGGTGGGGCGACTCAAGCTAACGCTAGCCGTATCGTTTAGCAGTTGTGGTATGTTGTAGCATTGGTATTAGTTTGTTTCTGTAGCGGGGATGGTGGTTTTACTGTAGTATTAGCGGTAGTAGTGTAGAGTAGTATGACAATAGTATAGTCCTCGTTTTCTACGTACTTGGATCGTACACAAACCGACTCAAAGCGTTTCTAAGCGATCCGCGGCGACAGCCGGCTCGTCGGGAGCAGTTAGGGTGAGGTGTCTTGCTCACGGGGATCGAACTAGCTAGCCAACCCTCTCCTCCTCCTGAGCCACATGCCTCCCAATGCACAGCTGGGGGTCAGAGTTCAAACTGTTTGGCCTCGGAAGCTCTGGCTTCCTCAAGAGAGCGAAACAATGGACGTGTTCTCAAAACACGCTCCAAGAGAAGGTAACTTTGCTCTTCAACTTCCTGCCCCTCTCTCTCTCCTCTCTCCCCCTCTCCCCTCTCTCCCCCCTCTCCCCTCTCTCCCCTCTCTTCCCTTCCCACTTCCACTTCCACTTCCGCCATAATTGAGGACGCAGCGGTTTTTCTGCGGGAGGCCGGCCGCCTATCTGGTTAAACGGAGCGGAGCCGATTATCACCGTCTGACTCCCCAGAATCGTGTCGACTAAACAGAACAGAGGAGAGAGACGATGTTCCCCACAGCTCCATGCCGGGGCACCGGGGGTTTCAACTCAATTGTACTCCCGCAGATTAGTTTGGTTATGCAGCGCGGTAATATTTCTGCAGATATCGGGCCGATAGCGCGGAACAGTGGAAATTGTGAAGAATGGGAAAACCCGTAAGATCTCACCTTTTGATGCCGGAAAGAAAAAAAAATATTAGTAGCTTGCAGCATCAAAAGGCACTAATCATATCGTATTTTCCGAACATAAAAGACTCCATTCTGAGCCCATTTCTTTCCCGGTGCCTGAGTAATGTGTTATGTCAATCGCTATATTATGCACAAGTGCCGTCTTCTTTTTGTGCTGATTGTGGATCGGTGGTACGTTTGAAGCTCAGAGGCGCGATGCCCTTCTCCCTGCCTTGATTCACCGTCCACTGGGCCACCACCGCCTCCCCTCAGCCTTCATGTCCGCCATCTGTGAAGGAAACTTGTTTATTCTCCACGCTCTCTATCTCCTGCTCAGAGAGAAAGATAAAAAACATCTTCTCAAAAGACTTCTGAGCTGTTTTGTCCAGGCTTGGTCTCTTTAAGAAACCCAAAGCTTTGGGTTTAAGACCCACAATGGACTGCTTGAGGCTGGTTTCTCTCTCTATCTTGCTATCAACCCTCTCTCTTTCTCTATCGCCCTGTCTCTCTCCCTCTCTCTCTCTCTCTCTCTTTCACTCCCTGTCTCTCCCTCACTCCATCCCTCTTTCTCTCTCCATTGCTGTCTCTCACTCAGATTTTCTGTCTCTCTTCCTCTTCCTCTCTCTCTCTCTCTCATCTCCCCCTCTCTCTCCCTCTCTCTCTCTCTCTCTCTCTCTCTCTCTCTCTCTCTCTCTCTCTCTCTCTCTCTCTCTCTCTCTCTCTCTCTCTCTCTCTCTCTCTCTCTCTCTCTCTCTCTCTCTCTCTCTCTCTCTCTCTCTCTCTCTCTCTCTCATTCCCCCCCCCTCTCTTCTCTCCTCTCTCTCTCTCTCTCTCTCTCTCTCTCTCTCTCCTCTCTCCTCTCTCTCTACTCACTCCTCTCTCCTCTCTCCCCCACCTCTCTCTCTTCCTCTCTCCTCTCTCCCCTCTCTCTCTCTCCTCTCTCTCTCCTCTCTCTCTCCTCTCTCTCTCTCTCTCTCTCTCTCTCTCTCTCTCTCTCTCTCTCTCTTTCTCTCTCTCCCTCTGTCCTAGCCAGTCAACATTGTGATACTTGTGAACGCAGTGCTTTGTGACCAGAGAAGCTAACTTAAATCAATTTAAGACAGCTTTTGAAATCCCTTTCGATATGCTATTGTGTTCGCCTGAAAGAGAATGAAAGGAGAAGCTGAATTGTAACATCTGTCATATTTACTACTTTAGGCCCCCCCCCCCCACACACACACACACACACACACACACACACACACACACACACACACACACACACACACACACACACACACACACACACACACACACACACACACACGTGCGCGTACACAAACTACAAACGCACACGTCATTTAGTTTCCAAACACGCAATGAAGTATTGATCAGTTCAAGTCCATCTTGGTTTTGAAATGAACATAAAAAAGCTATAATCTATATGTGGCTGGAAAACAGAGACAAAGCAGAGAGAAAAGCGGGGCCCCGGAGGCAGAGAAACAAACGCTCAGACGTGGAGAGAAGGAAGGCAGCAGAGCTACGCTAAGCTACGCTCGATTCATCCCCGGCCATTTAAAGAGCCGCCGCTTTGAGTCCTAAAAGACCGCTGGGCCCATTCTTCTGGAACAACAGAGAGCACCAGAGGTTGGTGGGATGCACGGCGTCTTGATGGGCTCCTCTGGCGGCCGTCTTCAGGCTGGGTCAGAGCAGGGCTTCCCCTCACCGTCTGACGGAGCGGCGGTCGAAGGGCTCTCCAGTCAGTCTGTCGTGAGAGGTCTCGCCACCTCCTGCTCTCCACGCTGTGCCGGTCTGTCGCCGCCCCGTTGGCCCCCAGAGCCCAACGAGGGCCGGGCCCCCCGAGGAACACCACCTCGTCTGCACGGGACCATCTGAGCGGCGAGCGAAGCCTCGTAGTGGAGCCTGGCCGGGGGGGGGGGGGCCTGTGATGACCTGACGGTAGAAGAAGAACAGGAGGAAGAGAAGAGGTGGGGAAGAGGAGGACGAAAAGGAGGAAGAGGACTAAGAAGATGAGGTAGGCAAAGAGGAGGAGGTGACGAAGGAGGAGGACTACGAGGAGAAGATGAGTGAAGAGGATGAGGAGGTGGAGGAGGAGGAAGAGAAGGAGGAAGAGGAGGAGGACAACGAAGAGGAGGAGTTGGTGTTGGAGGAGGAGGAGGAGGAGAGGAGGAGGAGGAGGACTCACCCCTGATCTCCTCGTCCTAAAGCGGTGCTGCAGCAGTAGCGGCGGGCGGGGATTAGGGGTGGTGTAATTGTGGAGAGGAGTTAGGGAGCGGGGATGCAGGGTCTGTGCGGCTGGATTAGGAGCAGAGAAGACAGGCTAATCTTGGATTGGTGGAGGAGACACAAGGGTCGCTGTTGCTCCGGAGCCCCGGGCCCTCGGCACAGCTTAAGTGGAGCCAGAGAAACATGCAGCTGCTTATCCTCACCTCCTCCAAATGAGGAGAGCATCTTAACACCAGATACAGAGCTCCCAGATACCAGCAGGACACTGGTGGGCTGCACTGGTCCTACTGGTGGGCTGCACTGGTCTTATTGGGCTACAATGGTGGTACTGGTAGTCTTTACTGGTAGTCTAAAGGTTACGCTGGTAGTCTATTCTGGTAGGTAATGCTGGGAGGTCGTACTGGTCGTCTTTACAGCTAAACTGTAGATTATACTGGTGGTCTATACGGGTGGTCTATACTGGTGGTCTATACTGGTGGTCTATACTGGTGGTCTATACTGGTGGTCTATACTGGTGGTCTATACTGGTGGTCTATACTGGTGGTCTATACTGGTGGTCTATACTGGTGGTCTATACTGGTGGTCTATACTGGTGGTCTATACTGGTGGTCTATACGGGTGGTCTATACTGGTGGTCTATACTGGTGGTCTATACTGGTGGTCTATACGGGTGGTCTATACTGGTGGTCTATACTGGTGGTCTATACTGTGACGTGTGGTCCATACCGGTGGTCTATACTGGTGTCTATACTAGTGGTCCTATACTGGTGGTCATAACTATACCGGGTGGTATACCCGGTGGTCTATACTGGTGGTCATACTGGTCTATACTGGTCTATACTGGTGGTCATATACTGGTGGTCTATACTGGTGGTCTATACGGGTGGTCTATACTGGTGGTCTATACTGGTGGTCTATACTGGTGGTCTATACTGGTGGTCTATACTGGTGGTCTATACTGGTGGTCTATACTGGTGGTCTATACGGGTGGTCTATACTGGTGGTCTATACTGGTGGTCTATACTGGTGGTCTATACTGGTGGTCTATACTGGTGGTCTATACTGGTGGTCTATACTGGTGGTCTATACTGGTGGTCTATACGGGTGGTCTATACTGGTGGTCTATACTGGTGGTCTATACTGGTGGTCTATACGGGTGGTCTATAGGTCATATTGGTTGATTTTAAGTCCTAATAGTCCTAATAGTAAACACAAAAAAAATGTTACTGAATTAAACATTATACTGGTAAACAGAAGAACACAAGTCATATACTGGTTAACTACACTGGAAGATAACAACATTGTGTCTGGGATTAATGATCTAATACTAATAAATAGGTCTTAAGTTGAATGGCCCTGGCCCGGTGAAACATAACACCATAAGACTGTCCCTTCGTGTTGTAATCCTTCGCTGTACCCCAGGATGGAGCGGTACATTGGATTGCACTTCTTGTTTCTTAATGTGTATTGAGATTAGTTTGAATACTTACTCACAGACCCCTGTAATGCAGCGGTCGCAGTATCAGTACATGGGGTCACGGCTCCTGATCAGACTCCACAACACTAGAGGCTGGCCACTACACCCCCTACTACTGAGTCTGGGTGCATTGGTATCATGGACCCTTCGTCCCAGTGCCTCGATAGGGCTGGTCCCATTGTCTTCGGGGGTCGGGGGAGTTGACCCTGTGTTAGCCGGTTGGATCAGCACCCAGGCATTGTACT
>OLKM01000306.1:314072-333630 GCA_900291075.1 Melanogrammus aeglefinus | reverse complement strand
ACAGAGGCTGGAGTAAAGGACTGTATTGTGTGAAAGAGGACAAAATATAAAACACGCCAGAAGAAAGTGTGAAATTCCCCAACTTGAGGAAACCCATTTAGACCATCCGTCCGAGTGACATAAAGGAAAATAATATACTCGACCCTTTTGTCTGCACACTTTGAGAAGTTTGTTATAGCGGCGCGCCCTGTAATAATTCACTGTAGCTCATGTTTATTAAGTAGAAGGCCTGGCTTTATGATAAATGGCCTGGGTAACACCAGGACACCTCTTTTGCATTTCAATGGCCGCGCGTCAGATTCTTATTTCATTACCGAGCGACACATTAGCTGATGGATTTTAATTTATTTTTTTCTCTCTCTCTCCTCTGCGACAGGATTCCACAGAGACCGCGGCCTGAGCCCAGTACGAGGGTTGAATATGAGAATTGGTCAAATGGAAAGAAAAAAGAGAAAGAAATTAAATAAATCAAACACAAATCAGTGTCAAGCTGCCGTTTGCAGGCAGAGAGTTTCTAACACATTTGCATACGTTCCCTGGCCTGTCCAAGCACGGGACTCGTCCAATAACCCGGCGACTGGAGTTGTCGTGCTGAGTCCACCGAAATCACACTTTAATTCACACAGTGATAAAATCTGGTTTGGGCTGGATCTTCATGGTGCTGAGGGAGCGATTCAGAACTCCCTCCGTCTCCCTCCCTCTCTCTCCCTCTCTCTCCCTCTCTCTCTCTACCTCCTCTCTCTCCTCTCTCTCTCTCTCTCTCTCTCTCTCTCTCCTTCTCTCTCTCTCTCTCTCTCTCTCTCTCTTTCTCTCTCTCTCTTTCTGCTCCTCAATGTTCTCTCTCTCTCTTTCTGCTCCTCAATGTTCTCTCTCTCTCTCTTTCTCTCTCTCTCTCTCTCTCTCTCTCTCTCTCTCTCTCTCTCTCTCTCTCTCTCTCTCTCTCTCTCTCTCTCTCTCTCTCCTCTCTCTCTCTCTCTCTCTCTCTCTCTCTCTCTCTCTCTCTCTCTCTCTCTCTCTCTCTCTCTCTCTCTCTCTCTCTCTTTCTGCCCCTCAATGTTCTTTCTCCCTCTCTCTTTCTCCCTCTCTCTCTCGCTCCTCAATGTTCTCTTGGTGCTATAATCTTTTAACTGCGTCTAGGAATTCCCTTCCCTCTCCATCGCTCTGAAGGGGAGAGAGGAAGAGAGAAAGAGAGAGAGAGAGAGAGCGAGAGAGAGAGAGAGAGAGAGAGAGAGAGAGAGAGAGAGAGAGAGAGAGAGAGAGAGAGGAGAGAGAGAGAGAGAGAGAGAGAGAGAGAGAGAGAGAGAGAGAGGCTTCAGAAAGAAGGTGCCGGAAGCAATTATAAATTCACCTGAGGTTCTTTTGCTCCCGGCCAATCAGACGCCTCGGAATCGAACGTATAATACGTACATGAAAGAGATTAGTGTGTCAGTGTGGGCTTATGTTGAGGTAGTAATTAAGAAGTTTAGTTTTCAATAGTCATAAAACCAAATTAAAAATGGGGTCAGTGAAGGAGCTTTTTCTGCATTCTGCTGGCCGCTCTGTGAAGTCTTAAGGTCAGTCGATTTGAACAGCTTTTAAGATGGGTATTATGTCTCTTCAAAGTACCCTATGCACTTCAGAGATCAACAGCAGATCGCTCGTGTCGGGGACATTACCCAGCCTGCCTTTAGACAAGGTTGAGTGGCTAAGCGAGAAGGGAACTCTCTCTGTATCGAACTACTCTTTTATTAGTTCACACTTTTCTGACACAAAAAACCCTGAAGATTCAACCCGCTGCTCAAAGGTGTGAATATACACGGCTGTATGCACGCCAGTTTCTCGATTGTGGAACAAAATCATATATTCTCCCAAAAACGAGAACCGAACAGAAATGAATTAAAGCCGCAGAAGAAAGAGGGCCTATGAAATCAATACGTCTTTCTTTGAAGTGGTCAAGGGAGCACGCCGCAGTCAGGGGACATGTGATCATCTTTATTGCCTCTCCTTTGTGCTGCGATTGTACTTCAGTACACTTTGCACAGCAGTATTTCTACAACAGTAATCCAGTGGAACTTGAAAAAGGGATTATGCTGAGGGTACAATAGGTACCTAGGCAGAGGCCCGGAGAGCATCCACCAAGGGTGAGGGATAATGCACACCGGCTGTATTATCGGTTTGGAAAGTGTACATTAGCACAGCGAAAGGAAACGCTCTCCCAGCGAATGTTACGTAGGAGCCGTCAGTTCTGTTTGAAAGGGAGTGTGGAATCTGCTAATTCTCACCGCCGTCTTCCCCCCATCGTAGACGCGTAGAAACACTTCCAGATGAAGGTTCCTCCGCAGAATCAACAATCCTCTTGTTGTTTGTCTAAATTGTTCGAAGGACTGATTTTTTAAACTAAATGCTAATCCACCAAGCTCACAGCACGGTCATAAAAACAACGACTGTACTCATCATTTATTTTGTTAATTAGAAAGTACTTTTGAAGATAAGTTCAATGAGTAACATTCTGACGGACAGTATTGGGTTATTGAATATGTGCATTTCCAAAAGGCGTCCCACAAGGCTCCATTCTGGGGATCCTATTTTAATTCAGTCCTTTAAAAGCGTTTCCTTTGGATATTGTTGAGTGTGTTTATAACAATGTCCCCTTGTCATGTCACCCCAATGCATTACAGACCGCATAGTTCTCCACGAAGAGACGCCATCGCACGCATCGCATGCAGAACACTCGGCCTGAGAGACGTCTTCTTACTGTCCATTGTGACGGCATTAACCGCCGGCTAGCATGAAAGTAATTGGAAAAGTGGTTTGAGCCAAAGCTTCCAATTAACGCGCCACCAAAGTCTCCGTTCTGTTAATCGGAAATAATAGTTTCATGTTTTCTGGGAGCGCTCGGTCACCCGCGTTCAGCACTCACCTCCTGACACGGGCTTTCCAACCCCGTTCGAAATCCCGGCTCCACAATAATCTCCCCTTCACTCATTCCCTCTCTTTCCTCCTCTCCGATGACAACTCCAGTGTCTCCACATCGCTCGCAGTCACACGGCGTGACCCAGCCGGCGAGAGGTGTAATTGAGTCCTGACGACTGCGCGACAGGATTCTTAATTATTACTGGAGGGCTGGACGACCGGCTGACCGGCCGGCGCTAGGCGTCTCGTACCGCCCGGCTCGCTGCGTTGCAGCAGGATATTCAAAGTGGAGCCTTGTTCACAGCGTCCTCCTGTTGGACCGCCGCACGGGGATAATTGCATATCGAATGTTTAATGCGCTGTTGATTCTCCACCGGCTCAGCGCGGGTTTGAACAGCGGGTACAGAGGCAGCGGCCCTTTCCCACAACGTAACACAAGAGGGTTCAAACCCGGGTTCGTGCGTTGTCTCTCTGGGATGTGTTGTAGTGCGTACATGTTGCCCTGGGTGTCGTGGAACACTGAAACAAGGGAGGATGAAGGAGGAGGTGGGAGACTACATGGTCTGCTCTTTGTGTGCTCCTCTGCCTCCTCGCCGATAAGGCACCCGGCTTTCGCCTCCTCTGCTCCGCTCGGCTCCTCTTCCCCCTCCAGGAGATCATAATTCTCTGGTCCTCCGCCTCGCAGCGCTCCTGTGGGCCTGCTCAGAGTGATAGAGGAGAGGTAAGAGGGCCAGCAGGGCTTTGTGCTGCCGTCTCCATCTTCTGTGAGGGAGGATACGGCAGAGGCTGGGAGACAATTGGAAAAAATGGCCCTAATGTGCTTAAAGAATCTTGTGTCTTTAATCAAAGCACACACACACACACACGCCGCACAAAGGCAGACAGAGGGAAAGGCAATTCTTCGCCTCTCTTGTGCGTGAAAGCCACTGTTCACATCCTTCTGAGCTCTTTCTTCTCCGGGAAGAGGAAGAAGAGGAGGAGGAAGAGGAGGGGGTGTTTTTATGGTTTATGGTTTATGGTTTGTTTTCCTCGGTGTTGTCGTTTCCCAGCGAAGTGTTGCATCACGAAGCGGAGGAACATCGGTGCTGTTTGTTTCACAGCCCGTCGACGGAGTGTCACTCCGCCGTGCGTTCGTGTCTCTGCCATGACGCCCTTTTGTCCGCCCGTCTCACGGGGTACGTCGAGGCGGGCGAGCCGGGCCTCTTGCTTCACGACAGTTCTATTACCCGCCGTTCACGGAAACCTTAAACGAGGAACCTTAAACGAGGAACCCTAAACGAGCGTGAAACGGACGTCCCAGCGCAGGATGTTCCGGGCTCATCCAGCGGGGTTGGTGACCCGGGCGGTGGCGATAAATAAGAGCTCGGTGCTCAGGAGATCAGCTGGTCGACGCTCCTCGCCGCTTCACCGTTGATCGGCGAGGAGGTGAATGAGAGTAGGAGGAGGAGGAGGAGGGCAGAGAGAGGAGCAGGAGGAAGAGGTAAATACCTGGCAGGCGTAACGGCGCGACCGGCCCTCTTGCCCTCAGTCTAACATTCAGCCAGCGTGTCTTTGTTACCCAGCACCCCTCTGCACCCCTTCGTCCTACCCCCCCCCCCACCCAACCCCCTCCCTGGCAATTATCAGCAGCTCCACCCCCCTGCCCTCCGGACCCCCCCCCCCATCCTCCGTCCCACGCCGGAGAATAGCTACATTTATAATTTTTTTCTTCTGCTTCCATAGATTAATTTCCTAGGAAGCCCTGTCACTACGAATAGGGGGAGAGGGGGAGGAGGGGGAGAGGGAGAGGGGGGAGGAAGGGAAGAGGGGGACGGAGGAGGAGAGGGGAGGAAGAGAGAGGAGGGGAGTGGATGGAGGGGGGGGGAGAAGGAGTGGGGGGAGAAGGAGTGGAGAGGAGGGGGAGAGGAGAGGAGGGGGCGAGGAGAGGAGGGGGAGAGGGGGAGAGGGGGAGAGAGAGGGGGAGAGGAGAGGGGAGGTGTATCGTGCACAAGACTTCTCGCTTTTCCCCCTTCGCCCCCCCTCCCCTTTCTCTGGGCTGACAGATCATTTTCCATGCTGGTATCAGGGGGTCTGGCCCATAATTGGCATGCAGATTGCAGCTGATGGCGTCTCGGCGGCGCAGAAAGGAAGTGGCTAGTTAGAATAATGAGGCGCTGCACTGATGGATGGCCGGCCCGCCAGGTCACCCTAAATGTTTCACACACGTGCACACTCGCTCACGCACACACATTACATCTTTACACACACACACGCTCCCCCCGATCCATTTATTTGATTATTTTATTTATTCCACAAAGCTCTCGTTTCATTATTTATTATTTTTCGCTGGATCGGGCGTCCCGGCCAATGAGGGGCTCTGATACATCCGGGCCAATGAGAGAGTCGGATCCATCCGTCTTGATCCGTCTGGTTGGTGGAGATTGGAGGTGTGGGCGGAACCTCCAGAATGTCACAACTCATTAGCAGCCTAAGGCCCCTAAGAGGCCCCTAGTATTTTAATTACAGTACAGCCGTTAATTACTGTCTCTCCTTCGAATGATAGCGAGCTAGCACTGTGGAGTGACGGATAGTTAGCTGGTAAGCACAGCTGACAGCTAGCTGGCTAGCACAGTGGAATGCTATTTAGATAGCACAGTTGAGTGATAGCTAGCTAGCACAGTCAAACCTTGGAACGACAATGTTGAAAATACCTGATGGATCCCAAATCAATCGGGGCTTAGGAACATACATACACAGAAGAGTCACAATTATGAACTAACTAAACACCTCATAGGTGACAATGATGGTTTGGATAGCTTGAATATAAATGATAAAGGCAGTTTTTCACATTGATGGACTGTGATATTGAGTTTTCGAAAGCATTCACAATACTACCATCGTTGGACACACTACACCAATACCTATACTGCCCAACATGCGTCCTTTATAAAAAGCGTCCCTTATTTTCTCCATTCTCCACCAGATACTGCGCCACTGTTGTGATGCTGGTCCCAGTCTGCTCTGTGTTGTGAAGTCCTGGCAGCAGTTGTTCACATCATTAACCTCCTCTCTGCTCCCCCTGCTGAGCTCTGGGTCGGCTCAGCAGAGACACTGGACTTATCTCCACGAGTTGGGGGCTGAGCACTGCACCACACTGTATTGTACTGCGTTGTACTGTGTTGTATTGTACTATATTGTACTGTACTGTGTTGTATTGTATTGTACTGTACAGTGTTGTAAAGCAAGGTATTGTGCTGTAGTGTACTGTGTTGTGTTGTAGTCTATATGGTTGTGTCCATGTACTGTATTGTTGTAAATTTTAATATCTCTCTACTGGTTTCTTGTTTTAACATATTGTGTGTAAGAAGTACTGAGTTCACAGCAGGTGGTCAACATATGACACACGCACTGTGCGTGTGTCATATGTTGACCACCTGCTGTGAACTCAGGATGTGTGTGTGTGTGTTTGTGCATGACGCACACACACACACACACACACACACACACACACACACACACACACACACACACACACACACACACACACACACACACACACACACACACACACACACCACACACGCAGTCTTTTTAAACTGAAGCTGCCTGTCGTCATGGCTACCGCCGCTGTCATCTCGCCGGGGAGGAAGCTGAGAAACGGTAAACTTGTCGACAAAGGAAACACAAACACAACAAGTCTGTAGTTCTGAGTTTCAGCCGCTTCCGTCCGGTTCCCGCGGAGGAGGGGAGACGGATGTCCCGGCGGAGCCCCGAGACCGGAGTCCCTCCCGCCGCAAACACTGGCGAACAAATTCACCGCTTCCCGCTCATTCTTCCAGGCGCGCCGGGGAAAGTGTACACATGCACACGGCAGATCAAAGCCTTAATTGAAAAATAATTATAGGTACTTAATCACAGAAAGCGCTGGGCTAATTGAAGGGGAAACAAGGAGGCTCGCGCAGAAAGAGGATATTGTGAGAGCTTCCTCTTCAGACCCATTGTCTTGCAGATGAAACGGGAAAGGGCTATTAGCAGAGTTAATTGGTTCTCTAATTTAGATCTCGGCCCGCTGAAAGCATAACGGATGCGGCGCTGTCGTGCGCTGATGTGTGCACTCTGTCACGGCGTCCTGCCGGACGCTGATTGGTTAATTGCTGTGGGATTGTTTGATGTTTTTCCCTCATCTGTCACAGGACGCGAGGCGTGCTCAGCCCATTGTGTCCCCGCCGCTAGGAATAAAGAAATACATTAGAGGGGGAAAGTGTGGAATTAAATGAGTTTCGTCTTTTGGTTATTGTTGTAGAACTCGGTTGTTTACTTAAACTACTTTAATTCCCTTCTAATCGCCTCACTTGGACGCTGGGGCTCGGACCCAGAAGGCTTACCCCTGGGCTGGCAGTCAGACACTCACTTGCTTTTATACTTGGCTTACTGTTGGTTTTAAATAGATGTCGTTTTTTAATGTGTATTATTAAAAGCTAATTATGCGCCACCTTTTCACATTTTATTTAATATAAGGTAATGCTTCAGGAGAAAAGGGCCACCTCACTTTAAGGCAAGGTTGCAAAAATAAAATGTTTATCGTCTCCACTAACTTGTCTTTTTACTGCACGGACTCTGCCCTCTAGTGGCGACGAGCTGCTAGTACACGGAGCAAGCGTACAGGAAGACATTTAAATACAGATGGTTTGTTTTGTTATTCTCTCTAGTTAAAGTGGTTAAAGTTAGGGGCAATATATTTTAGTGTTTAAAGTACTGGGTTCGATCCCCAATATCCACAGACTACCACTAGGAATCATACAGCAAGATTCACTAACCCCTATCTGCTCCTTAATGACCTGTCTCTGTACTGTCTAACCCGTCCTGCTCCTTAATGACCTGTCTCTGTACTGTCTCACCCCTACCTGCTCCTTAATGACCTGTCTCTGTACTGTCTAACCCCTACCTGCTCCTTAATGACCTGTCTCTGTACTGTCTAACCCCTACCTGCTCCTTAATGACCTGTCTCTGTACTGTAACCCCTACCTGCTCCTTAATGACCTGTCTCTGTACTGTCTAACCCCTACCTGCTCCTTAATGACCTGTCTCTGTACTGTCTAACCCCTACCTGCTCCTTAATGACCTGTCTCTGTACTGTCTAACCCCTACCTGCTCCTTAATGACCTGTCCTGTCTCTGTAAGTCCCTATTTAAGGTGTGTCTGATAAATGACTGAAGAGTAGCAGGCCGATCAGTGATCTTGGTACCAGACCCCTGAGGCAGAGGGCTGGGGTCCCCCACTGGCCGGCAGCGTGGAGGGAGCAGGCCTCTCTCCCCTCCCCCAAGTAGGGGAAGGTTTGAGGGTTGGACCTCAGAGCTAGGAGGGATTTAAATGGCTCTCTGATTTGACTGGCAGGTGTTGAACCAATTTTTTCGATAACAGTTGATTGTTGACAAAATGTCTTCCTGGAGACCTACTGTGTACTCTTAGAAAAAAAAACAATCACTATCAATGACTCAGTATCACTTCCTCTACTCAAGTTCCTTTTTGATTTGAACTTCCGAAGAGTTAGGTAAATACTGTATATATAACCAATGCCACGTGATTAATACTTCATCTGTTAAATCTAATCCCATTTAGTCTAACTTTTTTCAAATACACAGCAATTGACAGAAATAGTACACGTAAAATTACATTCTTATCATCATCATCATTAGTATTATGTGTTATACTGCTTAAATGATGCCTAAAGGTAGACTGGGGACAATGGGACTCAAACCCAGTGCCTTTCGGCTCGGAGTCAGAACTCCTTAATCGACTATCCCTGCCCTATGGGACCAATATAAGGGCTCCTCCAGTAAAGGGTGAATCATTTAATAACCTTTCAGAAACACTGGAGTCATTTCTATTGCTACATTCATGATTTCAAATGATCCCCTGTGATTGATCGATCAGCCTTTGCCCCTGATGGAGGGCGGTCTACGATCAAATGAGGAAACGCGGCCTAGTTTCGACGCAACGCACACGAGTATCGGATGCTATCAGCGTTTCAGCTCCACAATCATATCTGTGTTTGCTTTTCGGTTGGCTGTTGGCTGGTGGCGGAACAGTCAGACCACTCTGTCAACACTGTGGACTGCTAACGTTACTGCTGCGTATGACTGCCCCAGCTAGGCCCTGGTGTACAAATACACTGCATCAAATGTGTTTTATAAACATGGTAGTTCTGTTGATATTGTGTAGACGTACATTATGAGTACTGTGTATTAATACACACACAGACCAACACAACTAGGCCCTGTTGTAAGACTACCATACAACATGTGTAATAGATAATAATATAAGATAATAATAGTAATAATAATAATTCAATAGGAAGAAGAAAAACAAGTATGATTGAAAGTTGGACAACTCTAAATCTCAAATAAGAGAGAATAGCAATATTGACCTGAGGCTAAACAATTGATTATTTGAGAGTCATTAATCTCTACTAATGCGGTCCTGTTCTATTTCCTGCCTATGTACACATTTCTGTCAACTCTTCCATGTTTACCTCCCTCCCGGCTGGCGATACCCGTCATTAATTCTTTAACAACTTAAATGTTATCTTAAAATTTGTTTGCTTCTGAATAGTATTTCAACAGTAGAATTGGAATATAATTCAACATTGCTCACTGTTTTGTGAACAGTTAAAGATTTGCACTTTTCATAATGAAACCACCAAAATGATTTTCCTCTGGTAAAACTTGTTTGTGTCCCTCCCACAAACTCAGCGTTTAAATAATATTTCATCCTCCAAGGCCTGGCGCTCCTTTCACTGATTAAATGAATAAAAACACGCGTGAACGGCAATTTGAATGTGTTTGGATAAAGGGTTTCGGATAAACAAACATGGAGAGGTTTCTCTTCAGGCTGAAATGTTTTTTATTTCAACACGTCTCTCAGAAGCTGAAGAGAAAAAGTTGCAAGGAAACCCAGCGACACAATCAAATATCTGATCCCAGATCGCTCCGCCCAGTGACTAAAGACGTTGGGTAAACACTTAGGGTCACAGCGAACGTCCTTCCCAATCCCAACTGCGCCAGTACCGCGTCCAGACGTTAAAAAACTTCCAGCACCCCAGCAGAGTCGCGCCTCATTTTAAGTGTTTCTCTCCGGTTCTAACCCCAACGAGAGTCCAGAGAGTGCAGGATGGCGGCCACTCTGTGTCAGGTGATGGGCTTCATCCTGAGCCTGATCGGCGTGGCGGGGATGATCGTGGCGACTGCAATGGACCCCTGGGCCACCCAGGACCTGATGGACAACCCCGTCACCTCCGTCTACATTTTCTCGGGCCTCTGGAAGGCCTGCGTCCGCCAGAGTTCCGGCTTCACCGAGTGCCGGCCGTACTTCACCATCCTGGGGTTGCCAGGTACGCTTCCCTCGGTCCTCCAATTCTTCCCCTCTCCTGCTGCGCTCCTTCTGCGCTTCAGTCCGGTAGCAGATGCTTTTATCTACCGAGACGTGCCAGGGGTTTAAGGTGCATGTCGTAACGATGCAGGTTTGAGTAGGGTCATCTTGGTTAAGGAAGCAGGTCAGGCGGCAGACATTGGTGTGGTTAAAACCCACACCCTTTCTGCTGGGGTCAAACACCCTAATCACAAGAATAGCTCTGACTACGTATATCGCCATGGCATCAACATGAGGCCGTATGTTCAGAGAGTCAGGCCTGGAGAAGGCCAGGCGTTGGTTGTGATGTGTGTTTGATTGCGGCCTTGAGACGCATTCCACCAAAATGATAAAATAACCAAAATGATTTGTTATTGTGAACGGTAGCAGAATACCGTTCCCCTCCAATTCTTTCAGGAGTGCCGCACCTCGTTCAAAATCGGTTGTGGCCCCGCCCTTAATTACCAATCGCTCACAATGACGCTTCCGCGGCGTTTACCGAAACCGAGACAAAGAGAGTGGAGGTAAACATGATAAGCGCCGCTCCTTCCGAAGAGTACATATTGATAACGCTGTGGGGACTCTGGCCATTTCACGGCTCCCGGGCACCCACTCCACCACTCTGTGATCTAAGATGGCCGCCTCGATGATCCAGTTGATCGGGTTCATGTTGTCAGCCCTCGGCCTGTTCCTGATCTCCGCCGCGACCGTCATGGACATGTGGAGTCTCCAGGACCGCTCCGGGACCGTCATCACAAACTTTTTCACCTACTCGGGCCTCTGGGCCTCGTGCGTGGGCACGTCGTACGGCACCACCCAGTGTCGCCCCTACTTCACCATACTGGGACGGCCTGGTAGGGTTTGACCATCAGAGGACAATCCTACTGGGACGGCCTGGTAGGGTTGACCATCAGAGGACAATCCTACTGGGACGGCCTGGTAGGGTTGATCCAGGGGGACAGTGTTGTAAGGTCTGATCCGTAGGACCAGGACTGAATACAAAAACTCCAGAAGACAGCATTCCTCCTCATGGATCTATTGGAACATTTTAAGAAAGTGTTATTGGAGATCTATTGGATCTGCTTCATATTCTTTCTTTTGGAAACCTTTTCAAGGGCAGGAAGGTGACGTAGGGTAGGACTCTCGGTGTGACTCCCAGCCAAAAGGCACCGGGTTCAGACCGTGATGTCTTCGTTCTACCAGCAGGCCTCCATGAGTTGTATCTCCCCTACATGCCGCTTGATGACCTGGCGCTGGAGCCACGGTCATACTGAGTAAAGTAGTTTGGAGGCAGAGGCTTTCAGATGAGGGGAACCCTCACACTGGGCTGTTTTCCCAAAGTTGGACCAAAATAGAAATACATCGTTCAACCGTTCAGTCATTCAATCGTTTCCTCTCTTTTACATTTATTTCTTCATTGAGGTATCAGCGCTAGGTTAAATAAAACAGAGGCGACAAATTGCATTTAATTGGGCTTTTGTTTTTGAAAAAACATCTATTTCCAGGATGGCGTCACCCTTTAACATATTTATGCCTCAAGCCGACCTTTTGCTATAACCTTTGACCCCTGACTATAAACGTTAACCTATATGCGTTGACCTTTGACCCCAGCGCTGCTGCAGGCGGTGCGGGCGCTGATGATCGTGGGGATCATCCTGGGCGCCATCGGCTGCCTGGTCGCCATCTTCGCCCTGAAGTGTCTAAAGATGGGCAACATGGAGGACAACATCAAGGCCACCATGACGCTGGCCGCCGGGATCCTCAACCTGCTGGCCGGTACCCCCTGGCTGCTCTGCCGCCATTTTGTTTTAATAATTAACTATTATTCGCCGAAGGCTCCGTGAATAGTGGGGAATAGCCCCCCGAGCCCTTCGGCCTCGGGGGGCTATTCCCCACTATTCACGGAGCCTGAGGTGAATGACTGTTTTAGTATATGCTACACGTGTACACTCCGAAAATATTCAAGACAACACTTTTTGCCGGGATTCATTTGTTTTTATTAGCGTTTTATTTGTTTTTATTACTGTGACAAGACGACCGTCACGCAATATCCCGAGTTTCGTGATCTCAGTCTCGGGGTATTGCCCGATATCCCGAGATTGCGAACCAATCAATTTGCGCGTTTTTAGGAGGTTCACGTGTGGCATATACTGATAATAGTTATAATACTACAAATCATTTGTAGGTTTTTATCGCGCATGCAAATATAAAGAATGTATCGTACACAAGAAGACAAACGATGTGGATTGAGTATCGACATGATAAAAGTAAATCAGTTTGAACTAGAAATGACGATAGAATCGATTCAACCGAAGAGTCTCATGGTATTGATTAACACACTCATGTTCATCAATTAACACATTCTTAATTGATATTGATCTTTGCCGTGCAGGTGTGTGTGGGATCGCGGGCGTGTCGGCCTTCGCTAACCTCATCGTGCAGAGCTTCCGCTTCAACAGCTTTGCCGAGGGGGGGTTCAGCCTCGGCGGGGGGGGGAGGTATGGGGGGGGTGAGTGGGTTGGGCGGCGGTCTCCGGCCACAGTAAGCTCCGTTTCACTATCTACATCCGGTCACACCTGAAGCTAGTTATGTTCTTTCATTCGTCATTGATTTGTCGATGGTTCCTTCAGGTACACGTTTGGCCCCGCCCTCTTCGTGGGCTGGATCGGGTCGGCCATCTTGGTTATTGGCGGCGTCCTGATGTGTCTGGCCTGCCGTGGAATGGTCTCCGAGGACAAGCGGTAATTATTAGACAATAAAAACCAAGGGATTGACTTGTACTCAAATCGTCTTCCTTCCTTTGCGAGCGTTTTTTCCAATGATTCACAGACATGGTGGGAAAAATGACGTACACTTTTTACTTTTTTGACTATATAATCATTCATAATAATATAGTTAATAATACGTTATAAGCCATCCACAAGCTGTTAGTAAAAGCTGGATTAAACATGCAATACGTAATAGGCCTACTTATATCGTAGATGTCAGACTTTGAAGACTTAGTTCAACATTTGAATCATAAATCATCAGAATCATTCAACATGTTTGATAAATATATATAATGTTAAGCCCTCTGAGACTGTACCTGGGATTAAGGGCTATACAAATACAATTGAATTGAATTAATTGAATGGATTTGATTTATAAGGAACTTAAGGTATTAGGAAGTGTTACCAAAAGGGTATAAACTCTGTCCACCCGTAACATCGAGTATCCCCGTATCCGCCGCAGGTACGAGGGGACCGCCTACAAAGCAGCGTCTACCCAGCGGAACGGGTACCGCCCTGAGGTGAGGAACCAGCCCATCTACAACGCCTCCTACAAGACCCACAGCATGGAGGGCAAGCAGAACCAGAGGTTCGACTACGTCTAGACTAGAGCCCCGACAGAGCGCAGAACTGAGCCCCCACACCCTCCACCAGCGGGACTCGAGCTGCGGTCGGGACCCATAATGGGTCACGACCCAATCTGAGTTGGGTCAGCCTTCCAACGCACAGAACCTTCAGAAAACTCTAAGCACTGATTAGTTTAAAATGAGCGAATCACCAATGCTTGTGTGCTCAGTTTTCTCGTGGTTTTGTCCCACTGAATTGGTGTTTTGTTTTAATAACCCCCGCTGCAAACTCCACGCTCTCTGCGGTCTGTCAAGGTCCACAATGATCTGCTTGTGAAAGACCAAACATTTATCCTCACCGTATCCCTGGCAACCAATGAATGCCCTCTATCTTGTGCTTTTGTCGCTGAAATCTTGGTTGTTGTGGCCACATTTTCAACAAAACAAATCGTTTTGGTGAAGTGATGTTTTGGGGCCTGTTTTAAAAGTGTGATGAGGGGGTACTTAATGTTTGTGTTTTAAATATTCCTCCATCTACATAAAAGTGTATTCCTCGTTTTTCGATATATATAAAACCTTTCTTTTATATCCTATGAATCTATGTTGATATAAATTACTTTATTCTCCATGTTTTGACTGAATGTTTTCCCTTGTTCGATCGTTGAAACTCGTTGGTCGTGTTTGACAACTGCTGTATCTTTTCTCAAAAATTATTTTCCAGTTTCAACTTGACTTTAAACTGTAGCTAACCGTGTAATTACTGTAGGATTAGCAGTTTATAATAGAGTTGTTGGTTGGTTGTGTTTCTGATGTGTGTGTTACAATAAATATAACTAATAAATGTGGAAACTACTTCTACAATATGTCACTATCTTTAAGGCCTATCCAAGGACAATGAGAATAACACGCACTTTCTGTCTCACACACACACACACACACACACACACACACACACACACACACACACACACACACACACACACACACACACACACACACACACACACACACACACACACACACACACACACACACACACACACACACACACACACACACACACACACACACACACACACACACACACACGCATACGCTCACCAAAACACACTCACACAAACAAACAAACACACACACACACACACACACACACACACACACACACACACACACACACACACACACACACACACACAACACACACACACACACACACACACACACACACACACACACACACACACACACACACACACACACACACACACACACACACACACACACACACACACACACACACACACACACACAAGCGCACACATACAGCCCCTCACTTCTGATATGTAAATGATATGAAACATTTAAAGATAAAAGGGCTTCCATTCAAAGAATTATGTTTGCTCGGCAGTCAAGCTATGTGTTTGTATCAGAGTATTTTAAGCTGCAGGCTAAATGGTGTATTTTATCCTTTATTTAATTTCAATTTGGAATTTGAGCTGGTGAATTTTCAGCGTAAAAGCCAATTGAGCACTTATTTTGAACATGACCTAGAAATGTAGAAGATTTTATTTCTGTGAACATTGGAAACTCATCCACCCGGGACGTATTGAAGGTCTGTTGGATCTTGTCCTCGATTAACCGTTTGAGTCTCTTGCCCAAACCTCTGGCGCCATCTAGTGGCTGAACGCCTGTATTGTCGAATGTGTGACGTTGCATTTCTCCAACAATGCATTGCGAATCGGAAAAAGAAACACATGTTTAAAAGTAAAAAACACAGCAGACTACAAAAGGGCGTGACTATCAATCTTAGGAACAGTTTAGAACCGTGATGGTTGGCCACAAGTTGTCCCAAAGCGAATACTTCCCCCCATCACAAACAGACCCCAAATCCACCAGTGGTGCGTTCAAGTCATATGGGACTGAAGACAGTAATGGTACAGTTTCCCTTTCTTTACAACGTGGAAATGTGAATGCATGATGAAGCCGTTTAACGGAAGCACTTATCTGACCCTTCAGGAAGACACCAATTCATAGTCGCAATTACCATTTTACATGTAGCAACGTAAACAGCGCTTACAAGCCGGAAGTATCATCACCGTGAGTTCCCCGAACGCAGCATTAAAGCCTCACGTCGCGGACTGGACGCGCACGAATACCACCTGAGGTCGGGTCGAGTACTTCGGTAACTCCTCTACTGCTGTATGTTTGCTCAGAAGTAAACACGAAACACTCGGTAGCTAATCAGTTTATTAGTAAAAGTTCCGTCCAAGACGAGTTTCTCCGTGTTGTGGTCCCGGTCCCGTGATCAGACCAGTGAGTCCAGGCTCCTGCTAGGCTCTCCGGACCCTGGCCTCCCAGCGGGTCCAGGGCATGGTGTGAGCACTGATGATGGGGTTCCTCCGGACCGTGATGCCGCATAAGGTCCAGCTCCTGGCCGTCCTGGCGTTCGGACTGGCGCTGCTCTTCATGGAGAACCAGATCCAGAGAATAGAGGAGTCCAGAGAGGTCCTGGGTGAGGGGAACTCATCACATTCATCTGTCGATCAAAGCACAGACACACAGACACTCACATACTTTATAGGCACACACACTTTATATAAAAACACACACACACACACACACACACACACACACACACACACACACACACACACACACACACACACACACACACACACACACACACACACACACACACACACACACACACACACACACACACACACACACACTTCATCTAGACGCGTGCACACACTTTATATAGAAACATGCACACACTTTATATACGCACACACACTTTATAGACACATGCACACACTTTATGTAGACACACACGCACACACACTTTATATAGACCCTCCAACACACACACACACACACACACACACACACACACACACACACACACACACACACACACACACACACACACACACACACACACACACACACACACACACACACACACACACACACACACACACACTTTATCTAGACGCATGCACACCCTTTATATAGAAACATGCACACACTTTATATAGGCGCACACACTTTATATATAGACATATGCACACACTTTATATAGACACACACACTTTATACACACACACACACACACACACACACACACACACACACACACACACACACACACACACACACACACACACACACACACACACACACACACACACACACACACACACACACATTCTGCTTTACTGCAGTATCTAACTTGTATATTAGGCAGGGACACTCCTCTTTCTTGGTATAACCCAATGCATCCATAAAAGAGATTAACATTAATTTGCATTGTGCTCAATGACATGCATTTGCTGGCTGCAGCACGTTAAGGTGTTGAACAGCATGTTAAGATGTTTAAAGTGAGTCAAGTCTCCCATAAATCCAGAATAAAGTAGGATATGGTCATCCCAGACACGTCGACATGGTTCGGGTAGTTTACAATGCCTCCCCCTCCTGGCCTCTTTGAGTACTGCACTCAGACTCCTACGAAGCCCCGCCCTCATAACAGAACCGCGTTGTTCCAGAGCGAACCATGGCCCGCCACGAGGGGGCCGGAGTCGGAGCCGCGGAAGGGCGGGGCCGGGGGTCAGGTGACCCCGTCTCTGAGTGAGGCGGACGACGTGGTGGTCATCTACAACCGCGTGCCCAAGACAGCAAGCACCTCCTTCACCAACATCGCCTACGACCTCTGTGGGAAGAACGGCTTCCACGTGCTGCACATCAACACCTCCAAGAACAACCCCGTGCTGTCCCTGCAAGACCAGGTGAGCCTACCTGGACCAGGTGAGCCTCTGGTGGTCCTACCTGGACCAGGTGAGGTCCCACCTGGACCAGGTGAGGTCCCACCTGGACCAGGTGGGGTCCCACCTGGACCAGGTGAGGTCCCACCTGGACCAGGTGGGACCTCACCTGGACCAGGTGGGGTCCTACCTGGACCAGGTGGGGTCCTACCTGGACCAGGTGGGGTCCTACCTGGACCAGGTGGGGTCCCACCTGGACCAGGGCTCAGGTCAGCCTCTAGTCGTCCTACCTGGACTGAGGTCATCCTGTGGTGGTTCTCCCACCTGGATCCACTTCTGGTATCACATATCTATTATTATTATTATTATTATTATTATTATTATTATTATTATTATTATTATTATTATTATTATTATTATTATTAATAATCTGTTTTATTTCAGACATAGTTGATCTATGCTTTTTCCAGAGCCACTTACAGGGGCTTTATTGACATCACGTTAAAGAGCAGGATGAGGTTAGTTCATTAGTGTCATGTTTGTTGTTGTTGCCTTTATTATCTGAACTAACTGAAGGAAGAGGTTCATATTTCCTAAGCTGATGTCGATGCCTCCTGAGATCTCCTGCGCTGCGTCTGACGCGTTCCCTTTGTCTGCGGCCGTCAGGTGCGGTTCGTACACAACGTCACCTCGTGGAGAGCGATGAAACCAGCCTTCTACCACGGCCACGTCGTCTACCTGGACTTCTCCAAGTGAGTCTCCCCATTCTCCTCGTCCTTGCTGTACCGACACAGCCACACATATTGTTGTTTCTCTTTCTTCTGACCAATGTCCTTATTGTAAATCGCTCTGGATCAAAGCGTCTGCTAAACGCTATGAATGTGAATGCAGAGAGTGCAGGAAGTGAGCGTGAGTGCAGGAAGTGAGCCCGGTTGTTGTCTGTGCTCCAGGTACGGCGTGGAGGGTAGGCCCACGTACGTCAACGTGGTGCGTGACCCCGTGGAGCGGCTGGTCTCTTACTACTACTTCCTGCGCTTCGGAGACGACTACCGGCCCGGCCTGCGGCGCAGGAAGCAGGGCGACAAAAAGGTCATGACCTCAGTAACCCCGCCCTCCCCCCCCCGGGGGGAGCTCCTTTGTTACAGCAGCACAGGGAGCCACAGGATATAAAACAATACAAGAGAAACACAGGAGTGCTAAGGAAAACAGGAATAGATGATGAAGTCAATGCTAAAGTAAGGAAAATCAAAACAAACCGAACAAACACGCACAATAAAAGTGGTAAAGTGCCCCAGTGCCGGTAGACAGTATATTAAAGTGTGTAAACTTCTTGTAAAATCTGTGATGATTATCCTTTCACAATATAAAACCAATGAGATAATTTATAACTATCTATGTAGCATAATGTTTATTTGTTTTGTACTAAAGTGAGGTTCACTTGTGTGTTGTGCGTTCCAGACGTTTGATGAGTGTGTTAACGTGTGTGTTGTGCGTTCCAGACGTTTGATGAGTGCGTGTTAATGTGTGTGTTGTGTGTTCCAGACGGTTGAGTGTGTGTTGATGTGTGTGTTGTGCGTTCCAGACGTTCGATGAGTGTGTGTTAACGTGTGTGTTGTGCGTTCCAGACGTTTGATGAGTGTGTGTTGATGTGTGTGTTGTGCGTTCCAGACGTTTGAGTGTGTGTTACTGTGTGTGTTGTGCGTTCCAGACGTTCGATGAGTGTGTTAACGTGTGTGTTGTGCGTTCCAGATGTTTGATGAGTGTGTGTTAACGTGTGTGTTGTGCGTTCCAGACGTTTGATGAGTGTGTGTTGATGTGTGTGTTGTGCGTTCCAGACGTTTGATGAGTGTGTGTTGACTGTGTGTGTTGTGCGTTCCAGACGTTTGATGAGTGTGTGTTGATGTGTGTGTTGTGCGTTCCAGACGTTTGATGAGTGTGTGTCCACGGGGGGGCCGGACTGCGCTGCAGAGAAGCTCTGGCTCCAGATTCCCTTCTTCTGCGGACATCATTCAGAGTGCTGGTGAGATACCCTTACCTTAACCTTACCTTAACTCTCCCATTAAGACGTACCTTTACTCTCAGCTTAACCTCACCGTAACTGGACTTTGCACCTTAACCCTCCCCTTAACCCTGACCTTAACCCTGACCTTAACCCTGACCTTAACCCCTGCCCTGTCGGTGG
>OLKM01000306.1:281572-309072 GCA_900291075.1 Melanogrammus aeglefinus | reverse complement strand
TTTATTTGATAAATATCGACATTTTTTGATTTGATAAAAATACGACAGTGTTACCCCTTATGTTTTTATTCATAAATATCGCTAGTGTTAACCCATTTCTTTCATATGATAAGAAATGACTGTGTTACCCCTTATGTTTTATTTGATAAATATCGACATTTTTTGATTTGATAAAAAAACGACAGTGTTACCCTTTATGTTTTATCTAATAAAAAACGACAGTGTTACCCCTTGTTTTATTTGATAAAAAACGACAGTGTTACCCCTTATGTTTTTTTTGATGGCGACCAATAAAAATACGACAGTGTTACCCCTTATGTTTTATTTGATAAAAAACGACAGTGTTACCCCTTATGTTTTTTTTGATGACGACCGATAAAAATACGACAGTGTTACCCCTTATGTTTTATTTGATAAATATCGACATTGTTTGACGACCGATAAAAATACGATAGTGTTACCCCTTGTGTTTTATTTGATGAAAAACGACAGTGTTACCCTTTATGTTTTATTTGATAAAAAACGACAGTGTTACCCCTTATATTTTGTTTGATAAAAAACGACAGTGTTACCCCTTGTGTTTTTTTTGATGTCGACCAATAAAAATACGACAGTGTTAAACCTTATGTTTTATTTGATAAATATCGACATTGTTTGATTGGATAAAAAAACGACAGTGTTACCCCTTTTTTTTCATGACGACCGATAAAAATACCACAGTGTTACCCCTTATGTTTTATTTGGTAAAAAACGACAGTGTTACCCCTTATGTTTTATTTGGTAAAAAAACGACAGTGTTACCCCTTATGTTTTATTTGATGACGGGCAATTAAAAACAACAGTGTTACCCCTTACGTTTTATTTGATATCGGGCAATAAAAAATGACAGTGCTACCCCTTATGTTTTATTTGATGACGAGCAATAAATGACAACAGTTAGGTTCAGGGTAGTTGGGGTTAAGTGTCATACTCAGGGACACACAAACACTCAGCTAGGAGAAGCTGGGGGTTGAACTAGCAACCTTTTGGTTAGGTGACAACTGTTCTACCTCCTGAGCTAAATTCCAATTATTTATTTTATAAAAAACGACAGTCTTACCCCTTATGTTTTTTTTGATGTCGGGCAATAAAAAACACAGTGTTACCCCATATGTTTTATTTGATAAAAAACAACAGTGTTACCCCTTATGTTTTATTTTTTATATCGGGCAATAAAAAAAGACAGTTAGGTTCAGGGTCATACTCAGGGACACACAGACACTCAGCTGGGAGAAGCTGGGGATCGAACTAGCAACCTATTGGTTAGGTGACAACTGCTCTACCTCCTGAGCTAAAGTTAAATTTTTCATTTGACAAAAAATGACAATCTTACCCCTTTACCCCCTTTACCCCTTTATTGGATAAAAAACGACAGTGTTACCCCTTATGTTTTATTTGATGACGGGCAATAAAAAACGACAGTGTTACCCCTTATGTTTTGTCTGATAAAAAACGACAGTGTTACCCCATATGTTTTATTTGATAAAAAACAACAGTGTTACCCCTTATGTTTTATTTGATAAAAAACAACAGTGTTACCCCTTATGTTTTATTTGATAAAAAATGACAGTGTTACCCCATATGTTTCATATGATAAGAAATGACGGGGTAACCCCTTATGTTGTATTTGATAAATATTGACATTGTTTGATTTGATAAAAAAAACGACAGTGTTACCCCTTATGTTTTTTTTGATGATGACCGATAAAAATACGACAGTGTTACCCCTTATGTTTTTTTTGACAACGACCAATAAAAAACGACAGTGTTACCCCTTATGTTTTTTTTCACAACGACCAATAAAAAACGACAGTGTTACCCCTTATGTTTTTTTTCACAACGACCAATAAAAAACGACAGTGTTACCCCTTATGTTTTTTCTGACAACTACCAATAAAAAACGACAGTGTTTCCCCTTGTGTATTTTTTCACAACGACCAATAAAAAACGACAGTGTTACCCCTTATGTTTTTTTTTTCACAACGACCAATAAAAAACGACAGTGTTACCCCTTATGTTTTTTCTGACAACTACCAATAAAAAACGACAGTGTTACCCCTTATGTTTTTTTTCACAACGACCAATAAAAAACGACAGTGTTACCCCTTATGTTTTTTCTGACAACTACGAATATAAAATGACAGTGTTACCCCTTATGTTTTTTCTGACAACTACCAATAAAAAACGACAGTGTTACCCCTTGTGTATTTTTTCACAACGACCAATAAAAAACGACAGTGTTACCCCTTATGTTTTTTTTTTCACAACGACCAATAAAAAAACGACAGTGTTACCCCTTATGTTTTTTCTTGAACAACGACCAATAAAAAAACGACAAGTGTTACCCCTTATGTTTTTTTTCACAACGACCAATAAAAAACGACAGTGTTACCCCTTATGTATTTTTTCACAACGACCAATAAAAAATGACAGTGTTACCCCTTATGTTTTTTCTGACAACTACCAATAAAAAACGACAGTGTTACCCCTTATGTTTTTTTTGATGATGACCGATAAAAATACGACAGTGTTACCCCTTATGTTTTTTTGACAACGACCAATAAAAAACGACAGTGTTACCCCTTATGTTTTTTTTCACAACGACCAATAAAAAACGACAGTGTTACCCCTTATGTTTTTTTTCACAACGACCAATAAAAAACGACAGTGTTACCCTTATGTTTTTTTCTGACAACTACCAATAAAAAACGACAGTGTTACCCCTTATGTTTTTTCTGACAACTACCAATAAAAAACGACAGTGTTACCCCTTATGTTTTTTTTCACAACGACCAATAAAAAACGACAGTGTTACCCCTTATGTTTTTTTTCACAACGACCAATAAAAAACGACAGTGTTACCCCTTATGTTTTTTCTGACAACTACCAATAAAAAACGACAGTGTTACCCCTTATGTATTTTTTCACAACGACCAATAAAAAACGACAGTGTTACCCCTTATGTTTTCTCTGACAACTACCAATATAAAACGAAAGTGTTACCCCTTATGTTTTTTTTCACAACGACCAATAAAAAACGACAGTGTTACCCCTTATGTTTTTTTTCACAACGACCAATAAAAAACGACAGTGTTACCCCTTATGTTTTTTTTCACAACGACCAATAAAAAACGACAGTGTTACCCCTTATGTTTTATTTGATGACGGGCAATTAAAAACGACAGTGTTACCCCTTATGTTTTATTTGATGACGGGCAATAAAAAACGACAGTGTTACCCCTTACGTTTTGTTTGATAAAAAACGACAGTGTTACCCCTTATGTTTTTTTTTATTGCGACCGATAAAAATACGACAGTGTTACCCCTTATGTTTTATTTGATAAAAAATGACAGTGTTACCCCTTATGTTTTATTTGATATCGGGCAATAAAAATAGACAGTTAGGTTCAGGGTCATACTCAGGGACAAAGAGACACTCAGCTGGGAGAAGCTGGGGATCGAACTAGCAACCTATAGGTTAGGCGACAACTGCTCTACCTCCTGAGCTAAAGTTCAGTTATTTATTTGATAAAAAATGACAATTTTACCCGTTACGTTTTATTGGATAAAAAACGACAGTGTTACCCCTTATGTTTTATTTGATAAAAAACAACAGTGTTACCCCTTATGTTTTATTTGATAAAAAATGACAGTGTTACCCCATATGTTTCATATGATAAGAAATGACGGGGTAACCCCTTATGTTGTATTTGATAAATATTTACATTGTTTGATTTGATAAAAAAAACGACAGTGTTACCCCTTATGTTTTTTTTGATGATGACCGATAAAAATACGACAGTGTTACCCCTTCTGTTTTTTTTGACAACGACCAATAAAAAACAACAGTGTTACCCCTTATGTTTTTTTTCACAACGACCAATTAAAAACGAAAGTGTTACCCCTTATGTTTTTTTTCACAACGACCAATAAAAAACGACAGTGTTACCCCTTATGTTTTTTCTGACAACTACCAATAAAAAACGACAGTGTTACCCCTTATGTTTTTTCTGACAACTACCAATAAAAAACGACAGTGTTTCCCCTTAGTGTATTTTTTCAACAACGACCAATAAAAAACGACAGTGTTACCCCTTAATGTTTTTTTTTTTCACAACGACAATAAAAACGACAGTGTTACCCCTTATGTTTTTTTCTGACAACTACCAATATAAAAACAACGACAGTGTTACCCCTTATGTTTTTTTTGCAACAACGACCAATAAAAAACGACAGTGTTACCCTTATGTTTTTTCTGACAACTACCGAATAAAAAAACGACAGTGGTTACCCTTATTGTTTTTCTGACAACTAACAATAAACAACAAAAAACGACAGTGTTATCCCCCTTATGTATTTTTTCACAACGACAATAAAAAAGCGACAGTGTTACCCCTTATGTATTTTTTCACAACGACCAATAAAAACGACAGTGTTACCCCTTAATGTTTTTTCTCACAACGACCAATAAAAAACGAACAGTGTTACAACCTTATGTTTTTTTTGACAACTACCAATAATAAAAAACGACAGTGTTACCCCTTATGTTTTTTTGCACAACGACCATAAAACGACAGTGTTACCCTTATGTTTTTTTTGACAACCGACCAATAAAAAACAGACATGTGTACCCCTTATGTATTTTTCACAACGACCATAAAATGACAGTGTTACCTTATGTTTTTCTGACAACTACACACATAAAAATGACGACAGTGTTACCCTTATGTATTTTTTTCACAACGACCATATAAAAAAGGACAGTGTTACCCCTTATAGTATTTTTTTCACAACGACCAATTAAAAAACGACAGTGTACCCTTATGTTTTTTCTGACAACTCTACAATAAAAAACGACAGTGTTACCCCCTATATTTTTTTCTGACAAACTACCAATAAAAAACGCAGTGTTACCCTTATGTTTTTTTTCACAACGACCATATAAAAAAGACGCACATGGTTACCCCTATGTTTTTATTTGATACGGCAAATAAACACGTACATGTTACTCCTTATGTTTGTATTTGATAATGACATAAAAATGAACAGTGTTACACTTTTTTTTAAACACGTGTACCCATATGTTTTTATATTGCGACAGATAAATAATACGACGGGTATATCCCTTATGTGTTGTATTTGATTAATAAATGATTTGACCCCTTGTTTTATTTGATATCGGCAAATAAAATAGACAGTGAGGTTCAGGGTATGTTCATGGACAAGGAACACTCAGCCGAGAAAGCTGGGGATCGAACTAGCAATGTGTTTACGTGACACTCCTATGTTCTTTGAGTAAAGTTCATTATTTATTGATAAAAAATGACAATGTTACCGCCTTATCGTTTTTTTGGATAAAAAACGACAGTGTTACCCTTGTTTTTATTGATAAAAAACGACAGTGTTTACCCTTATGTTTTATTTGATAAAATACAGTGTAACCCATATCTCATATGAAAGAAAACGAAACAGTGTGTACCCTTATGTTGTATTTGATAATATTGACATTGTTGATTGAATAAAAAAACGACAGTGTTACCCTTATGTGTTTTTTGACTGACTGACCGATAAAAATACGACAGTGTTACCCTTATGTTTTTTTTTCGACAACGGACAATAAAAACGCACAGTGTTACCCCTTATGTTTTTTTCTCACAACGACCAATTAAAAACGACAGTGTTACCCCTTATGTTTTTTTTCGACACACGAACCAATAAACAACGAACAGTGTTACCGGTTCCTTATGTATTTTTCACAACGACCAATAAAAAATGACAGTGTTACCCTTATGTTTTTTCTGACAAACTACCAATAACAAAACGACAGTGTTACCCCTTATGTATTTTTTCACAACGACCAATAAAAAACGACAGTGTTACCCCTTATGTTTTTTTTTTTCACAACGACCAATAAAAAACGACAGTGTTACCCCTTATGTTTTTTCTGACAACTACCAATAAAAAACGACAGTGTTACCCCTTATGTTTTTTTTTCACAACGACCAATAAAAAACGACAGTGTTACCCCTTATGTTTTATTTGACAACGACCAATAAAAAACGACAGTGTTACCCCTTATGTTTTATTTGATAAAAAACAACAGTGTTACCCCTTATGTTTTATTTGATAAAAAATGACAGTGTTACCTACATATGTTCATATGATAAAGAAATGACGGGTAACACTTAGTTTATTTTTATAAATATTGACATTGTTTGATTTGATAAAATAAACGACAGTGTTACCCCTTATGTTTTTCTGATGACTAGCCGATAAAAATACGACAGTGTTACCACCTTATGTTTTTTTTTACAACTACCAATAAAAAACGACAGTGTTACCCCTTATGTTTTTTCTGACAACTACCAATAAAAAACGACAGTGTTACCCCTTATGTTTTTTTTCACAACGACCAATAAAAAACGACAGTGTTACCCCTTATGTTTTTTCTGACAACGACCAATAAAAAACGACAGTGTTACCCCTTATGTTTTTTTTGACAACTACCAATAAAAAACGACAGTGTTACCCCTTATGTTTTTTTCACAACGACCAATAAAAAACGACAGTGTTACCCCTTATGTTTTTTTCTGACAACTACCAATAAAAAACGACAAGTGTTAACCCTTATGTTTTTTTTCACAAACGACCAATAAAAACGACAGTGTTACTCCCTTATGTATTTTTTCACAACGACCAATAAAAAATGACAGTGTTACCCCTTATGTTTTTTCTGACAACTACCAATAAAAAACGACAGTGTTACCCCTTATGTATTTTTTCACAACGACCAATAAAAAACGACAGTGTTACCCCTTATGTTTTTTTTCACAACGACCAATAAAAAACGACACTTTTACCCCTTATGTTTTTTCTGACAACTACCAATAAAAAACGAGTGTTACCCCTTATGTTTTTTTTCACAACGACCAATAAAAAACGACAGTGTTACCCCTTATGTTTTTTCTGACAACTACCAATAAAAAACGACAGTGTTACCCCTTATGTTTTATTTATACAGACGCCAATAAAAAACGACAGTGTTACCCCTTATGTTTTATTTGATGATGGGCAATAAAAAACGACAGTGTTACCCCTTATGTTTTATTTGATGACGGGCAATAAAAAAACGACAGTGTTACCCCTTACGTTTTGTTTGATAAAAAACGACAGTGTTACCCCTTATGTGTTTATTTTATTTGCGACGAGATAAAATAACGACAGTGTTACCCCTTTATGTTTTATTTGATAAAAAAATGACAGTGTTTACCCCTTATGTTTTATTTGATATACGGGCAAATAAAAATAGACAGTTAGGTTCAGGGTCATACTCAGGGACAAAGAGACACTCAGCTGGGAGAAGCTGGGGATCGAACTAGCAACCTATTGGTTAGGTGACAACTGCTCTACCTCCTGAGCTAAAGTTCAATTATTTATTTGATAAAAAATGACAATTTTACCCGTTACGTTTTATTGGATAAAAAACGACAGTGTTACCCCTTATGTTTTATTTGATAAAAAACAACAGTGTTACCCCTTATGTTTTATTTGATAAAAAATGACAGTGTTACCCCATATGTTTCATATGATAAGAAATGACGGGGTAACCCCTTATGTTGTATTTGATAAATATTGACATTGTTTGATTTGATAAAAAACGACAGTGTTACCCCTTATGTTTTTTTTGATGATGATGACCCGATAAAAATAACGACAGTGTTACCCCTTATGTGTTTTTTTTGACAACAGACCAAATAAAAAACGACAGTGTTACCCCTTTATGTTTTTTATCACACACAACGACAATTAAAAACGACAGTGTTACCCCTTATGTTTTTTTTACACAACGACCAAATAAAAACGACCAGTGTTACCCCTTATGTTTTTTCTGACAACTACACCAAATAAAAAACCGACAGTGTTACCCCTTATGTTTTTTCTGACAACTACCAATAAAAAAACGACAGTGTTTCCCCTTATGTATTTTTTCACAAACGACCAATAAAAAACGACAGGTGTTACCCCTTATGTTTTTTTTTTCACAACGACCAATAAAAAACGACAGTGTTACCCCTTATGTTTTTTCTGACAACTACCAATAAAAAACGACAGTGTTACCCCTTATGTTTTTTTTCACAACGACCAATAAAAAACGACAGTGTTACCCCTTATGTTTTTTTCTGACAACTACCAATAAAAAACGACAGTGTTACCCCTTATGTTTTTTTTCACAACGACCAATAAAAAACGACAGTGTTACCCCTTATGTATTTTTTCACAACGACCAATGAAAAACGACAGTGTTACCCCTTATGTTTTTTCTGACAACTACCAATAAAAAACGACAGTGTTACCCCTTATGTATTTTTTCACAACGACCAATAAAAAACGACAGTGTTACCCCTTATGTTTTTTTTCACAACGACCAATAAAAAACGACAGTGTTACCCCTTATGTTTTTTCTGACAACTACCAATAAAAAACGACCGTGTTACACCCCTTATGTTTTTTTCACAACGACCAATAAAAAACGACAGTGTTACCCCTTATGTTTTTTCTGACAACTACCAATAAAAAACGACAGTGTTACCCCTTATGTATTTTTTCACAACGACCAATAAAAAACGACAGGGTTACCCCTTATGTTTTATTTGATGACGGGCAATTAAAAACGACAGTGTTACCCCTTATGTTTTATTTGATGACGGGCAATAAAAAACGACAGTGTTACCCCTTACGTTTTGTTTGATAAAAAACGACGGTGTTACCCCTTATGTTTTTTTTTATTGCGACCGATAAAAATACGACAGTGTTACCCCTTATGTTTTATTTGATAAATATCGACATTGTTTGACGACTGATAAAAATACCACAGTGTTATCCCTTATGTTTTATTTGATGAAAAACGACAGTGTTACCCCTTATGTTTTGTCTGATAAAAAACGACAGTGTTAGACCTTATGTTTTATTTGATAAAAAACGACAGTGTTACCCCTTATGTTGTATTTGATAAATATCGCCCTTTGTGTTATTTTTGATGACGACTGATAAAAATAAGACAGTGTCACGACTTATGTTGTTATTTTTGATGACGACTGATAAAAATAAGACAGTGTCACGACTTATGTTTTTATTTATAAATATCGCTAGTATTACCCCACTTCTTTCATATGATAAGAAATGACAGTGTTACCCCATATGTTTTATTTGATAAATATCGACATTTTTTGATTCGATAAAAAAACGACAGTGTTACCCTTTATGTTTTGTTTGATAAAAATTGACAGCGTTACCCCTTATTTTTTTTGATGACGACCGATAAAAATACGACAGTGTTACCCCTTATGTTTTTATTCATAAATATCGCTGGTGTTACCCCATTTCTTTCATATGACAAGAAATGACAATGTTACCCCTTATGTTTTTTTTGATTGCGACCGAAAAAAAATACAACAGTGTTACCCCTTATGTTTTATTTGATAAAAAACGACAGTGTTACCCCTTATGTTTTATTTGATAAAAAATGACAGTGTTACCCCATATGTTTCATATGATAAGAAATGACGGGGTAACCCCTTATGTTGTATTTGATAAAAAAACGAGTCTTTCCCTTTGTTTTATCCAATAAAAAACGACAGTGTTACCCCTTGTGTTTTGTCTGATAAAAAACGACAGTGTTACCCCTTATATTTTACTTGATAAAAAACGACAGTGTTACCCCTTATGTTTTATTTGATAAAAAATGACAGTGTTACCCCATATGTTTCATATGATAAGAAATGACATTGTTACCCCTTATGTTTTTTTTGATGACGACCGATAAAAATCTTTATCACTCTATGACGAAGAACTTTGTACATAACATACCATTAGTCTTAATGACATTTACCAAATCAAATAGGCTATATATAATATTGTGGCGAGCAGTGCGTGAAGGACGAGACGGGAGCCCAGATTACACAGCGACGCAACTCTCGTGCCCCATACACTGCACGACAACGAGAGCTCCCTTAATGTAACACACAGACAAACATGACAGAAACACGGCACACCTGACCAACGGACATGCAAATCTCGGTAATGGTGGCGGCAACACTACACACAACAAACAACACACAACCAATAAAGACCCTAAACCTGTTAACCCCACTTAACCAAACAACAAAAACAAGTTAGCAAAAGGCAATAAAATCCCTTCCCCAAATAACATCGGTTTCCCAGAATCCCCGGTGCGACCACCACAGGAGTCGCCACAATATCTAAAATACATTATTTCAATACGCCCAAATTACAACTAATATATCACTCTATAACGAAGTGCTTTGTGCCTAATATACCTTATTAGGCTTAATAACATTTAAGAAAACAAATATATAGATATATACAGTATATATAACACATAAAATACATTATTTGAATACGCCCCAAATTACAACTAATACATTTTTATTGATACTGATAGACCAACGATTTCATCATTTTCAAACTGTAGACCTAGCTGTAGGAAGCTTTCGCCAGAGAGCATGGCTTTCTGGTACTTCAACTGCCGCAAAAAAAACGTTAATAACATGCAAATTAACTGATTAAGGACCGCGGATAGACTTTGAGCGACCGAGCCAGCCAGCGACCAATGCGACCTACGACGCGACGCACGTCGTTGGCCACCCAGAGAGCTCGGCCTTCCTCATAAATAGAGTTACTTTGGTCTCGGAAAATATGTGCTGCACCTGCATAATGACACCCCCGAAATTAATTCTGGCGGGGAGTGTAAATTGAGCACCGTTGTTCTGTGAGGGGAAATGGGGGCTTTTTCATGATGTGTCCATTAGCGCTGTTTTCACCAAAAACTCCAACACAAAAAGGGTTTCTCCGTGGATGTAATATAACGCATCTAAACACGGGTGGGGTGAGGCATGATTTACCCCAACAACTACCTCTTTTAGTCAATCGAAGTCAGGGAAACTGCCGTATTTTAGGGGGGTAACAGAGGAAACTGCGTGTGTCTCCGAATCTCGAAGTTGTTTGACCTCGGGAGAGATTTCTCTCCGCTGCTCCACAAAGCAACCGGAGCGGAGCGGAGGAGCCCGGAGTGAGTCCACAGGCCCCAACATTACCACATTAGAATACTGCGCGTGTGTGTGTGTGTGTGTGTGTGTGTGTGTGTGTGTGTGTGTGTGTGTGTGTGCGTGCGTGCGTGCGTGTGTGTGTGTGTGTGTGTCACACACACACACACACACACACACACACACACACACACACACACACACACACACATGCACGGTGCCGGAGAGCAGGTGAGATGGTGCTTGCGCACGGCAGCAGGCCAGGCCGGGCAGCCAGCTCCTGACATTCTGACTATAATTAAGTCTGGCACGGACGGCGGAGGAGAGGTGGAGCCCGGAGCGAACATCACAGAGTCTTCACGGCAGGAAGCGCAGAGATGTTAGCTCGGATCAATGGCTGATAATCCGCCCGCACTACAAAGATCCGTCGAAGGTTTCAAAAGGCTATGTTGACTTAATTATTGTGTAATAAGTTTATATATTTTACGATGCGTAATATGTTTTTTAATGTATTTTAGATAGGCCTATTGATTGAATCTATATATAACCTAGGGATATATTCAAAACATCACACTGAGATCAGTGTGATGTTTTAATGATGTGTGTGTTTGTGTGTGTGTGTGTGTGTGTGTGTGTGTGTGTGTGTGTGTGTGTGTGTGTGTGTGTGTGTGTGTGTGTGTGTGTGTGTGTGTGTGTGTGTGTGTGTGTGTGTGGTGTGGTGTGTGTGTGTGTGTGGTGGGGGGGGGGGGGGGTCAGAACATAATGTAACAGTATTCAGGAGCATGGAACAAAGTGGGGGTGCTGACCTCAAACAGAAAACTGTGATACTCTTAATTAGACTGAAGCATCGTTTCACCTTGGTGGAACTCTCTCTCTCTCTCTCTCTCTCTCTCTCTCTCTCTCTCTCTCTCTCTCTCTCTCTCTCTCTCTCTCTCTCTCTCTCTCTCTCTCTCTCTCCTCTCTCTCTCTCTCTCTCTCTCTCTCTCTCTCTCTCTCTCTCTCTCTCTCTCTCTCTCTCTCTCTCTCTCTCTCTCTCTCTCTCTCTCTCCCTCTCCCTCTCTCGCTCTCCTCTCTCCCTCTTTTTCTCTCCCTCTCCCTCTCTCTCCCTCCATCCCTTCATCTCTCTCCCTTTGCTCACTCTATTCCATTGTGTGCTCTCCCTTCTCCCCCCCGCGCTCTCTCCTCTCACACTGGGGCCTTTATCTCCTCTGTCACCATGAGGGAGGAGAGAGAGAGCTGGGCAAGGGGAGGACAGAGAGGAGAGAGGAGAGGGAGGAGAGAGAGGGAGGAAAGAGCAGGAGAGAGGAGAGGGAGGAGAGAGAGGGAGGAAAGAGCAGGAGAGAGGAGAGGAGAGGGAAATAGAAGAGGGAGGAGAGGGAGAGCGGAGAGGGAGGAGAGAGAGGGAGAGAGGAGAGGGAGGAGAAAGAGGACAGCGCAGAAGAGAGGAGAGGAGAGAGGAGAGAGGAGAGGGAGAGAGGAGAGGAGAGGGAGGGAGGAGAGAGGAGAGAGGAGAGGAGAGGGAGAGAGGAGAGGGAGGAGAGAGAGGGAGAGAGGAGAGGGAGGAGAGAGAGGAGGACAGCGCAGAAGAGAGGAGAGGAGAGAGGAGAGGAGAGAGGAGAGGGAGAGAGGAGAGGAGAGGGAGGGAGGAGAGAGGAGAGGAGAGGGAGGGAGGAGAGAGGAGAGGGAGAGAGGAGAATGCAATCAGTGGTTCAGAGCGTGTCTATTGTGGAGTGTGGCTGATGAGTTTCCCAGAGCAGATAATAGATTAAATTATTTACCCTCCCCCTCCTCCCCCCTGCATTGTGTGGAGGCAGGGAGGCTGAAGGCCACGATCACTCGCTGTCTTTCACAGATCTAATTTTTCTAATTAGTGCTTGAATGCGGCCCCCTCCCCCCCCCCCCCCCTCAGCCATAGTGCTCTTTTGTGACATACATTCCATGAGGCCTGTCATGTGACCCTGTGGAAGAGGAGCCTTCTCTTCCTTCATTGGCTGCACGGGCGCCGACCTAGCAGGATAATAAGCAGTGTTTCTTTAAGGGTCGTTGGAGCGAGGCTCCGCCCCCGGGCGCGTCGACGACTGGCGCCCGGCCGCGGCGGTGGAGGACCAGCTTGGGGCTCATGGGTGCTTCAACTGGTTTGCCTGAACACCAGTGGTCCCACTTGTCCATGGTTGCAGGACGTGTGGTGTTTAAACGAGGGGGGCCGACGCTGGCTGGTGGTCCGGTGCCGGGCGGGAGGGTCTCCGGGTTAGACGAAGGTCGTGGTCAATGGTCAGGTGGTCGGAACCTCGGAGACACGCTAGGCCGGTGGTGGGGTGGGGCCTGGACAGGACTGTACCCGACCCCACAGACCCTGAGAGTGGTGGGTACTGGACCATTACCCAGACCCAGAACCTCATTATGGGGTGTACTGGACTATACCCAGACCCTAATTATGATGCGTACTGGACTATTACCCAGACCCAGAACCTCATTATGGGGTGTAATGGACTATACCCAGACCCTAATTATGATGCGTACTGGACTATACCCAGAATCTCATTATGGGGTGTACTGGACTATACACAGACCCTCATTATGGTGAACTGCAGGGGTATCACTTTTCTGCTCAGAGTCTAGACTCGGGGATTAGTGACAGTTGACCTGGAATGGTCAACAATCAATAATCATTATACAAGCTGGTCTGCTCCAGGGTGGCATTGGTGGGCCATGTCTATGTTGGTGGCCCAGGTCTTGGGGCTCTGTAGACCTGGCCCGGTGGTGTCTGTAGGCCAGGTCTGTGGGTCTGGGTAGGCCAAACCTGGGGTTCTCTGAGGACCAGGTCTTGCGTGTTGGTGTACCTGGGGGTCTTGGTGGACCTGGACTGGGGTGGTGGTGGGCCGGTTCTGGGGTGTGCTAGGCCGTCCTCCGATGGCCCTGCTGATGAGCACTGCTGACAAAGGTTCCATTGAGGAGACGTTTGATGTGTGATCTTCACGCCCCGGTCCAGGAAACCGGAGTGGGCTTGAAAGGAACAGGTGCAACTAATTACAATCGATCCTTCCTCCTCGCTCTCCGCTCTCGCTCTCTGCGGTCTGCGTCGCTTCTCCTCCTCACAGCAGATTATTTCCCAGGAGAAGTTCTCCTGAAAGGGAGAGAGACGCGCACTGAGAGGCACTCCTCGTCAAAACTCTGAAAGGAAGCAGTGAGAGGACGTCTGAACCGGTGCATTCCATAAGTCAAACTACACATTGAAAGCGTGTATTCTTGGCAGGTAAACGACTTCAGTCGGAGTCGTCGCAGTAAGAGCGTCTTCTCAGGAAGGGGGGGGGGGGGATATTTAAAGTATAAAGATAAGCGGGCAGATTGGTGTTGGCTGTGACGTCCAGAGGTTTGAGTGCAGGTTTGATAACCTGTGTTTTGGTCGGCCTCCATGTAAAGCTCACTCTCCTCCAAGGGGCGTCTGACAGCTGACTCTTGGATTGCTGTTATTTTGAGACGCCTTTTACGAGATCGGGACTCGAAGATTTATTCTAAAGGAACATCTGCCAGGCTTTACACATCTGTCACGCCACTTCTGGCCTGTCCTTCAGCCAACCAAAACACTCCTGTAGTGGAAGAGAAAGAGGAAACGGATGACTTTCTAAAACGGTGATTCACCGTCGGACATTTTGTGACGAATGTCTCTTTTACCGCAGTCACTTCAGACGCAGCTGTCCAGGCCCTCATGGATAAACCGTCCACACTAAGCGGCGCCATACAGGGGGCATTATGTTCAGGACCATTTGGCTTTAATTCCTGTTGTATTTCAAAATAAAAGCAATTTTTGGGTGGAGTTGCGAGTGCTGATCTTAACATTTGGCTACATTTGTGAGATTTCCCTCTTTCCGTAGCTAATCCTAGCTTAAAGTTGGTTTTAACAGGAAAAAAACAAATTAATCCAGATATGACCTGTGGCCTAGCACAGGACCACTGCCTCACATGAACTCAACTCTATCTGAAACGGGAGAGGGACTGCGCTGGGGTATTTATTATTTAACATTGAGAGAGGCTGTTGAATGTTCATCTCCTAGTTCATTGTGTATAAAAGGTATTGACAGGTAACACATAGTGTAACCACATCGATACATTACTACAGAGGATCTCATGGTGGGATTTTGAGATGTGAAATATTAATAGCATCATAGCTCTTATATGAGTTGATGTATTAATATATATCCTGTGTGTCTCCGTACTACTGGAGTGCAGATGTTCACAGTTTGACCAGGACATACAGACAGATGTTCCAGAGACATCAATTTGACCTGGACATTTACACAGACCTCAAATAACCTCTAGGCCTAAGTATGAGTAACCAGACACAAGCATGTTGAATCATGTAGGAACAAGTGACCACATCCTATGTGTTTGGACCAGGACAGTGACGACAGGGAAGAGATTGAATTGGATTGAAAGAGAGGGAGGTTACCGTAGTCCTGAACCAAACCTGGACCAGTACACCGCCCTAGACCTGCATGGACAGACCCCCCTAGACCTGCATGGACAGACCCCCCTAGACCTGCATGGACAGACCCCCCTCGACCTGCATGGACAGCGCCCCTCCGCTGATCAGAGAACAACCTCCAAGACTGTTAGTGACAGCTTTACAGGTCAGACCCCCTGACCCGACCCAGGTACCCCCAGACCCGAGACCCCCTTGACCCATGACCTCTCCTTGATCCGAGACCTCCCCTGACCCGAGACCTCCCCTGACCCGAGACCTCCCCTGACCCGAGACCTCCCCTGACCCGAGACCTCCCCTGACCCGAGACCTCCCCTGACCCGAGACCTCCCCTGACCCGAGACCTCCCCTGACCCGAGGCCTCCCCCGTCCCGGAACCACCCCTCTCTCGGACCGCCGTTGTGTGCGAGCGGAGAAAGCAAAACAATCTTCCAGCACCACGACGGGCATTACTTCATTATGAATCACAGCCCACATCTGTAACCAATCGGCACCAGGTGGCGGCGGCGGGCCCACAGTGCAGAGAGTGTTCACTAATGCCTGATCAACATGTGCTCCGCCAGGCTACGGTTCCCCTGAATATGAATCAGAGCCGGCTAATGCCTCACACATGGCGCCGCATATTCACATTAAACAATGAGGGGCCGAACAACCGGGCCCTTGTTACACCAGCCTCCTCCTCCTCCTCCTCCTGCTCCTGCTCCCTGCCCCTCCTCCTCCTCCTCCTCCTCCTCCTTCTCCTCCTCCTCCTCCTCCTGCCGCTGCTCCTCCTCCTCCTCCTCCTCCTCCTCTTTCTCCACCTCTTTCTCCACCTCCTCCTCCTCCTCCTGCTCCTGCTCCTCCTCCACCTCTTCCTCCTTCTTCTCCTCCTCCTCCTCCTGCTGCTCCTCCTCCTCCTCTTTCTCCACCTCCTCTTTCTCCACCTCCTCCTCTACCTCCTCCTCCTCCTCCTGCTCCTCCTCCTCCTCCTCCTGCTCCTCCTCCTCCTCCTCCACCTCTTCCTCCTTCTCCTCCTCCTCACTCTGCTGCTCTTCATCCTCCTCCCCGCTCTGCTCCTCCTCCTCTTCCTCCTCCTCCTCCTCCTCCTCTCTGAGGCCCTGGTCGGTGTCATACCCATCAGGATCCCGGGATGTGTGGCCGAGTTCCCCCGGAGCAGAACTCTGGTATCACCACGTCCGGACGTCGGCTGAAACCCGAGTCGGACACAGTTTGACATGGAACCGAGCTGTCCTGCTCCGTCAGTCCGGCTCCGTCAGCCCTCCGTCCGAACAGGTTTTTATTGTGTAAGAAGCAGCTTGTTTGTGGCACACCCCATCACCACCCTAAGCTCCACCAGCACCCCCTCCCCCACCACCTCTACCCCCACCTCCACCATCACCGCCCCCACCACCTCCTCCACCCCCAGCTCCTCATAACGTCTGGCCACTGTCAGCGTGCTGGCTGGCAGGGCGCGGGCCGGCCGGTTCCCAGGGAGCTCAAACAGATCTCCCCCTGAGAGCCGACAGCGGCACTGAGAGAAAGGGGACATCAAAATTGGCTCTTGTCATCGCAGTCCGGTATGATCCTCACTCGGCTCCGTCAACAGGCCCTGATCAAACAGGGATGTGTCTGCTGCGCCCCGCAACCCCCGCCAACCCCACCCACCCGGAGTCCCTCGCTGTCCCACCGCAAACCCGTCCTCCACACGCCCCCCCCCCCCCACCCCCAGACAAAGACCCCCTCTCTCCCTCCCCGACGTCAGATTATGGAGGGGAAAAACCAGAAACACACAACACACTTTTATGAGATTAACCCGCGTCTCTCGTTTCGTTTCAAAGAAAGAGAGAATTGTTGTTTGTTCCCCGACGAGCTGAAACGCACACAGCGGGAGGAAATGGTTTTGTGTTGTTGCTCTTGTTGAAATAACACAATGTTTCCATGTCAGGAAATATCGAATGAAACACGTCTGTTGGAATGTTCACGGGCGGGTATCACGTTTTACCAATTACGTCGTACCAGTCATTTACATACACGGTTCTCCCAAAGGTCTCGGATGAAATGTTACAGGTACTTAAAATCCTGTGAATTTGGTGTGTCTAAGAAAAGTGTTTCATTTGAAAACATAGTTGAGAAGATGAATACGCAAACGACACCATATGTGCTCAGTACTAGTTAGAGCAGGAAAGATGTTTTAAACCTTTATTAGCACAGCTCCTTAGCACAGTTACAGTCTCCCAGACCCATTAGAGAACCACTACTGACCCTAAACCAACGTTCAACATACCAACAGGAAGTCTTCAGACCAGCAGGGCGGGGAGAGACCATGAGACCCTGGCGCACTGCCGCCCCCCGACCCCGCTCTGCAGTACAGGAACCAGAATCAGATGGAAGACAATGTTAAGGTTATGTTAAGGTTATGTTAAGGTTATGTTAAGGTTATGTTAAGGTTATGTTAAGGTTATGTTAAGGTTATGTTAAGGTTATGTTAAGGTTATGTGCGAACAAAGAAGGAAAAAGGCCCAATGGACAGGGAGAGGGAGGTCAGCATAGGGCCGGAACACTGCTGGTCTCACAGCCTGGCCGCACACACCTCCACCTGTCTCCCCTCCCTCCACCTGTCTCCCCTTCCTCCACCTGTCTCCCATACCTCCACCTGTCTCCCATACCTCCACCTGTCTCCCATGCCTCCACCTGTCTCCCCTTCCTCCACCTGTCTCCCATACCTCCACCTGTCTCCCATACCTCCACCTGTCTCCCATGCCTCCACCTGTCTCCCCTTTCTCCACCTGTCTCCCCTCCCTCCACCTGTCTCCCATACCTCCACCTGTTTCCCATTCCTCCACCTGTCTCCTCTCCCTCCACCTGTCTCCCATACCTCCACCTGTCTCCCATACCTCCACCTGTCTCCCATACCTCCACCTGTCTCCCATCCCTCCACCTGTCTCCCATGCCTCCACCTGTCTCCCCTTCCTCCACCTGTCTCCCATACCTCCACCTGTCTCCCATACCTCCACCTGTCTCCCATGCCTCCACCTGTCTCCCCTTTCTCCACCTGTCTCCCCTCCCTCCACCTGTCTCCCATACCTCCACCTGTTTCCCATTCCTCCACCTGTCTCCTCTCCCTCCACCTGTCTCCCATACCTCCACCTGTCTCCCATACCTCCACCTGTCTCCCATACCTCCACCTGTCTCCCATGCCTCCACCTGTCTCCCATCCCTCCACCTGTCTCCCCTTTCTCCACCTGTCTCCCCTACCTCCACCTGTCTCCCCTCCCTCCACCTGTCTCCCATACCTCCACCTGTCTCCCATACCTCCACCCATCTGGTCATTCGATGTCAAAGAAGTGTGCAGCTTGTGGAGGAACAGCAGAAAACTAAAGTGATATCAACATCACAATCCTAAACACCTCAACCGTTTGTTCATCTCTAAGTTCTCCCTTCTCCTTTTAAGCATATTTTCCGCCCTGCCACCAGATTGGTGACCGGTACGTGTCTGTCCGTCCGGGGGCCAGACGTGACGGGCGGCTGGGCCCGGCTCCGTATCGGGGTCTGATCGCAGGCCTCCGCGCGAGCAGCCGAGCTTTGCGATGGTAAAGAGGCTGTCGGATTGAAAGATTGAAGCCCAGAGCGGCGGCGCCCGTCCTGATGGCAACGCCAGACTAAGACCAGCGGTGCTTAGCCGGTCCCCCCCCACCCCCAGCCCCCCCAGCCCCCCCCACCCCCCCTCCCAGCCCCCCCAGCCCCCCCCACCCCCCCCCAGCCCCCCAGCCCCCCCAGCATCCGTACGAATGGCCAGCAAATAGCTCGGCACGGCAGCCGTGTCCGAAAGAGATTGGTTCTGGTCCCGGTCAGAGGAAACACTTATCTCGGGGCAATTACCCTTCATGCACAATGAACAAAATGAAAGATAGGGTCCGTAATCTGGTCCCAGTCAGACCTGAGATAAGGTGGACGCCAGCTGCTGTGGGGGGGGGGGGGGGGGGCTGTATGTAAATCCAATAAACAAAAGTGCTCCGGAGTGGAAGAACGATGACCAGGGCGGTCCCAGACGGGCCTCCAACCCGTCCTCTTCCTCCACACAGAGCTGGACGGACATGGAGCCCGCCTAATGTGGTTCACCTCGCACACAGCGAGTCCTCCCTGACCAAACAGCATCAGGCCATGTGAGCAGCAAGGGGGTCACTCTCCCTCCGTTGTTCCTGCTGGTGATTGGCTGGGTGTCCCCGACACCCGAGCCACGTGCAGAACACCCTGATGGGGACCAGAGCCTCTGGCTGTGAATAGTCTTCATTAGGGGCCGGGGGGCCCCGCGGGCCCGGAGAGGGGCCCTCTCTCTCAGTCTGCCGTTGTCCTTTGTCGTTAACACACTTCTTTTTCACCAACTCAGCCAAGAATCGCTCGGCCAAATGATTTGAAATAAAGAAGGCTTTCTTTCATTGGATGAGTGATTCAGAATGATGCTGGGTTCTGATTGGCCTGACGATAAGATCAAAGCAGGGTTCTGATTAGCCGTAGGTTAAAACAAAAGGCACTCTGATTGGTGACCGATCAGAATAAAGATGGTATCGATGGTATCATGGTAGTCTTGGCAGAGCGGTTCTCCAGTTGGCCAGACAGTCCAGAGGTATTGGTCTGTACTGTATATTAATGTATTGGTCATCTTGTATCAATGTACTGAAGGAGGCTCCTCTTAGCGTTGGCGTCAACCCAGGGGCGAAGTCTGGGGCGAAGTCCAAAACGAGAATTATAAAAAAAAGGGCTGCACAACGATGGAACCATAACCTCCACTCCTTCTACCCTGAACCCCATCCTCTCTCTCTGAACCCCACTCTCTCTCTCTCTGAACCCCACTCTCTCTCTCTCTCTCTCTCTCTCTCTCTCTCTCTCTCTCTCTCTCTCTCTCTCTCTCTCTCTCTCTCTCTCTCTCTCTCTCTCTCTCTCTGAACCCCCTCTCCTCTCTCTCTCTCTGAACCCCACTCTCTCTCTCTCTCTCTCTCTCTCTCTCTCTCTCTCTCTCTCTCTCTCTCTCTCTCTCTCTCTCTCTCTCTCTCTCTCTCTCTCTCTCTCTCTGAACCCTAACTCCTGATCCTGACCTTGTTATGTTCTGATTAATAACTGAAAAACTAAAATGAAATTAAAAATGAAAAACTAGGTCAATCTTAAGGCCCTGACCTGAGTTAAAAGAACACATTGCTCTGATGAGTCAATAGGAGAACGCATGCAGTTAACCAGGGGTCATTAAATGAACACAAGACCATCATAAACTCACAGGAGCTGGCTGAAGCAATGGTTGGACAGAGCAGCAGCTGGGCTGTTGGACCCCTGACCAACACCGTCCATCCCCAGTGTCCAGAGTCGACTTGAGGGAGATGACCTGTTTTCCTACGATGATGCATGACCCCTACCTGCTGCTCAATGACATGCATCTGCGATCCCTGTGGCTCACCCTGCATAAAAGCATCTCCAAAATGACTACATAAACACAAAACTTGAAGAATAAGTGCATTTGTGTGTTGTCATGCCATGACACTACACAAATGGGGATTGGTTGTTGAAGCTGAAATACAGACACTCCAACATCAGCCACGCACTGTTTAGCTGTCTGGCTGATTCTCAGACTGTTTTCAGGAGCTTGTTTTCCTCTTTCCCAGGCTCATCGGTTCTTGATTTCACCTGGAGCAGCGGCTAATCAGCCCTTCATTAGCTGAGTAAACCTTACCATCGCTTCCTACAGCTGCTGCTGCACTGCGACGGTTCCCCGCGGACCCCCCCTGCGGTTCCTCGCGGACCCCCCAGGGGGCTCAGCCTCCGTACGCACACGCCCCAGCGAGTCCACAAAACCGGGTCATGAGCAGAGCCCTGCTCCACGGCCCGTACGCTACGCTACGCCGCTACGCTACGCCGCTACGCCACGCCGCTACGCTACACCGCGCCGCGACGCCACGATCCGCTGGCCCCCCACTAATCACTTGACCAAGGTGTGTTAAGAGCAACAGCTCCCCCCCCCCGCGCCGCCCGTCACCTCGACAACGGCTTAATGACATTCATCACCGTGGTGACGGGGGCGGTGGCGTGCGGGGCGCGCCCGCGGGCGTGTGGCGGGGGGCGCGGCGCCGTATGAGGGTGATAGATGTAATCAGGGCGGAGAGGGGGCCCTCTCCGCGGGGACTTCCTCCAGGCAGAGTGCACCCACTTTTTAGAGCCCATTTGTCTTGTTAATGCTCCCCTCTGATTACCTGATTGCACTGGATGACTGTGGAGAAATCTGATTGCGTAAAATTATATAGAGCAAAACTTTTGATTGGGGAGGGATTTGCTGAGCGGAGCCTCCGTCGGTGACAGGCTTTGTGAGATTTGGCCTCGCTGATTCGAAATCAGCAAAGTGTCACGTCCCATAATCGTAATCAGAACTTAATTTTTCGTTTTGTTCTCGGAGCTCAACTTGTTGTTTTTTTTGTTACAATCAAACTCTGGAGGTTTGCGCAACAAACAGTCTGGAGCGAAGCAGAGAGGAGGAGGAGGAGAGAGGGAGATGGAGGAGCAGACAGAGATGGAGGAGAGAGGGTGAGGAGCAGAGAGAGAGAGAGAGAGAGAGGTGGAGGAGCAGAGAGAGAGGTGGAGGAGCAGAGAGAGAGGAGGAGGAGAGAGGTGGAGGAGCAGAGAGAGAGAGAGAGAGAGGTGGAGGAGCAGAGAGGAGAGGTGAGAGGAGAGAGGTGGAGGAGCAGAGAGAGAGGTGGAGGAGAGAGGTGGAGGAGCAGAGAGAGAGGTCTCCCCAGGTCTCTAGACGACGGAGAGCTAATGATTAAAAACCAACGAGCTATCGTCCCCACGTCCAAGTGCTGATGTCTTAATCAATACCACACTGATCGCACACCTGTTTTATGCATTTATTTGACACATTGTTATGCTTTTTTTATATCACGCTATCTAGACGTGACTTGACTTGAAATCCTACGCACCAAAGACTCTTGAATCCCTTTCATGGGATCCATTCACAATGACAGCCGTCCTCTCCGTCAGAGAAACAGAGAAAGCTCTTCTCGACTGCGGTCCCACTCAGGAGACGTATCGCAAATAAACCTCCAGGAACTCAAGTGGCACGCATCATCACCATTTAATCTAATGCCGCCACATCTGTCGTTTCCATGTCGTCCGGTCAAATGGCTGATGAATGAGTGAAAGGGTGACCCAATTACAACCACCGTTTACGCTCCATTCATTCATTCACTGTTTACTCCACGGTCAAAACCTGATTAAACATAAACATATGCTAAAAGTAAACGAGTAGGCTACAAGTGACTAAGCAGCTCAAACGAACGATGATATCCAAACGTCCGCGATGATATCCAGTGACACTGTCTCCGTCCCCCGCCCGCGGTTCTATAGATCCACAACCCCTCTCATAACCCCTTAATTAGCTTGCTATTGATTGGCCACCAAACCAATTCACCATATTTCCCTGTGAATGTGGCTGCTGTGATTGGATGAACGTGTGGAGTGAGGGACACAGAGGAAATGGGGAGCGTCTGGGTGAAAGGAGGGCAGATTAAACAGAGAATTGGAGATACGAGCGGCTCTGTAATGATGTTAGCCTTCAGACGGTCCATCCTATGATGTAACATTGATTTTCTTTGTTCAAAGCTGGGCTGTTGAAAGACCTTGAGAATTAAAGGGCCTGACAGTGAATGTACATACAGCGCTCAGTTAAATGCACCACTCATAACTCGCTTTTTCATTTCAAATAAACCCAAATCGATCCAGCACGGTTTAATATGTGCATTTTTTGCATCGCTCTCCTTAAATAACATTTACTTACGTTTTCGTTTTCTCTGTATGTGGCTCATTGTTCTGCTATGAGAGTTATTAAATAGTAAGGCATACATCACACATATCCAATAAACAAATCGTTATGTTAAAGTTCAACATAATGTTCAATTAAGTTTGTAATCTCGGTTTAAACTATTGACCTTTTGGTGGAATTTAATTTAGAATATTTTGTCACCGACATAAGCCATCCGTGATAAAATTGACAAATTATCCGAACACATGTATCCTTTTAAGATGAAATAAGAGTCACAGATGAGTTTGCAAGATCCACTGGTACTGATAACATCATATCATTATTACAAACACATGTTTTCAAAAAACCTTTTCTAAAAAAAAAAATGTCTAGAAGAAAGGCTCATGGGAGTTGTAGTTTCTTACGTCTTCTCGTAAACTACGAATAGTTAGGGTAGGCGATTTAAAGAAACCACTCAATGTAAGCTCAATTTTGAAAAGAACTAACTGAAAAATACATTCCTTCCAAGTTCCGGCCTCCTTTCAAGGCCACTCCCCCAAAACAGATGACTAGCCTGCTAGCTTAATCAACAGGTCTGCAAGAAGCCAGCTAGCTAGGCGGACAGACAGACAAGTAGACCATCCGTTGGACAGGCTCAAAGGCCTGCGACAGTCAGAGATACCGGATATTGTTCTTCTTTTTTTATCCTAGCGTTTGATTTATCGATTACTGTCCTTATGTAAGGACAATTTCATAAATATGGCAATAAATTGCCTACCCTAGCTTTAAACCAGCCCTAAACATCTGGAAAAGCGGTTGGGATGTTCTGGAGATTTGAATGACATGTTTTTGAGGCAATAAATATGAGTTTCTGTACCATTTCCAGGTCTCCACTCAGCGATGCGACTCCACTGGCGTCAGTTCGGTCTCAGCATCATCTTTTTCTTCTTAAAATTCATCAAGATTAACAGGATTTCCATTTTTCCTGGAAAATGTACAATGGCAGTAAATTACCCAAACTGCTTTCCAGAGATGCTGCGCTGGATACTAAAGGGGGCGCACGTGACCCCTCCCTCATCCAGGACGTGTGTGTGTGTGTGTCTGTGTGTGTGTGTGTGTGTGTGTGTGTGTGTGTGTGTGTGTGTGTGTGTGTGTGTGTGTTGTGTGTGTGTGTGTGTGTGTGTGTGTGTGTGTGTTGTGAGGTGACCAGACAGAGAGCATCATGGGTCTTCATGGCTCTACCTTCATGACTCTTTCCTTTTGAACCCAAAGAAGCTTGTTTTCAATTTTACATCTTTTTTTAAAAACGGTTTAACAAACGTTCGTAAACTTATCGTGCCTCTTACTTTCCGTCGTCTCCGGCGCTCCGTGTTCTCTTCCAACCGCCGCGCGAGGAACGCCTGCGCATGCCACCTGCACCCGACTAATAAAACTGTCACATGTGAATGAAGCGAGCTAGAAGAGGAGGTGGGAGGAGGTGGGAGGAGGGGGGAGGAGGGGAGGAGGGGGGGAGGTAACACAGATGTCCAAATAAAGTGTGAATGATTCATTTTGCCGAGATTAGCCGCATTCTTCCTCCCTTCCCAGGGTGCGGCGGGAGCGTCCTGGCTTTCAGACGCCCGGTGGATTGTCATCATAAATTGATTTTCCCTCTGAAAGACAAATTTAATTGCAAATGAAATCCAACAAAAAGAACAGGAATGTGTCTGTTTCTGCGTATTCATCACAGCTCCCTCCCCCCTCTCTCTCTCTCTCTCTCGCTGGGTTCCCATGTCTCTCGCCCGTGTGCCCGTGATCCAGAGTGTTCAAACTTAAATTAAGATCTCAGGCAAGATAAACAGTTAAAACCCGTTCCCATGGTTACCCATCACACAGTGTGGTGATTGCATTATAATCCGACAGCAATCAACTCTAAATGAGATGGGGAAGATAAGGGGGCTATTTCCCGTGTGAGGGTGTGTGTGTGTGTGTGGGGGGGGGGGGGGGGGGGGGGGGGCTTGTGTATGTGTGAGGGCTAGTGTGTGTGAGAGCCTGCGTGTGCGTGTGCACGTGCGTGCGTGTGCGCGACAGTGTCTGTGTGTGTGTGTGTGCGTGTGTGCATGTGTGGTGGCTGGTGTGTGTGTGTGTGTGTGAGACTGTACGTGCATGTCAGTGTGTCTGTGTGTGTGGGGGGGTTGGTGTGTGTGTGTGTGTGTGTGTGTGTGTGTGTGTGTGTGTGTGTGTGTGTGTGTGTGTGTGTGTGTGTGTGTGGTGTGTGGGTGTGTTGGTGTGTGTGTGTGTGTGTGTGTGTGTGTGTGTGTGTGTGTGTGTGTGTGGTGTGTGTGTGTGTGTGTGTGTGTGTGTGTGTGTGTGTGTGGGTCTGTACAAGCGTGTGTGCGACAGGGAGAGCCAGGCAGAGTTGACTGTAGCGTGTTTCCTCTGTTGGGCTCCAGTTGGTATTTCCCCTCCAATCACGCGGCTCCGTGTGGCAGCAGTGCGTGACTCCGAGGCCGCTGTTTCAACCAACATGGCGTCGTCGGGGCGTGAGCGCCGAGTGGTGAAAGGTGTGAGCGTTCTGAGTGTCCTGATTATGTGCATTGGGCGTTCTTAGTGGTTAGCGTTGTGCGTTCTGAGCATGTGCGTTGTGCGTTCTGAGCGGTTAGAGTTGTGCATTCGGAACTTGATTGTGGTGCGTTGTGTGCGGTGAGCGTTCTCAAAGTTCTGAGCGTTGTGTTGTGAGCGTTGTCCGTTCTGAGCGTGTGCGGTTAGCGTGGTGTGCGGTGAGCGTTGTCCGTTCTGAGCGTGTGCGGTTAGCGTGGTGTGCGGTGAGCGTTGTCCGTTCTGGGCGTGTGCGGTTAGCGTGGTGTGCGGTGAGCGTTGTCCGTTCTGAGCGTGTGCGGTTAGCGTTGTGGTGAGCGTTGTCCGTTCTGAGCGTGTGCGGTTAGCGTTGTGGTGAGCGTTGTCCGTTCTGAGCGTTCTGAGCGTGTGCGGTTAGCTTGGTGTGCGGTTAGCGTTGTGGTGAGCGTTGTCCGTTCTGAGCGTTCTGAGCGTGTGCGGTTAGCTTGGTGTGCGGTTAGCGTTGTGGTGAGCGTTGTCCGTTCTGAGCGTTCTGAGCGTGTGCGGTTAGCTTGGTGTGCGGTTAGCGTTGTGGTGAGCGTTGTCCGTTCTGAGCGTTCTGAGCGTGTGCGGTTAGCGTGGTGTGCGGCAGACCCCGGTCCGAGCTCTGGAAGGCGTCCATTAGGCTTTAAGAAGCTTTCCTTTCAACAGCAGAGCAAACATTTGAACATCTGTCTCAATATTGCCTCTTCTCCAGTCATTTAATTAAAAAAATCTCACTCTTGGAATTTCAATAAAGAGATCTCCCTCTTAAATCCTCTGTTATTAGCTTGCAGATATGTATCGGCCAGTCACAGCTATACCTCACATCTTGGACTGGTTTGGACTGTGTGTGTGTGTGTTTTGTGTGTGTGTGTGTGTGTGTGTGTGTGTGTGTGTGTGTGTGTGTGTGTGTGTGTGTGTGTGTGTGTGTGTGTGTGTGTGTGTGTGTGTGTGTGTGTGTGTGTGTGTGTGTGTGTCGCGCAGAGGATGAAAAAAAAACCTGCTAATGAAATAGACTGGTGAAAAACAACCATAAGATTAAACACATGAAAGTTGTTCATACTCAATCGCTTTACAATGCGTCATTTACTTGTGAATTTACATGTGGTAAAACAGGGGGCAGAGAGGGAGAGAAAGGGCAAAAGAAAGAGGGAGAGAGAGAGGGAGGGAGAGAAGAGTGGAGGAGGGAGGGAGAGAGGCAGGGAGGGATAGCGGAGAGAGAGGGGAGAGAAAAAGGGGAGAGAGAGAGGAGAATATTAAAGAGGGGAGGAGAGTGAAGCTGAGAGAGACTGAGGGTTGGGGGAGTAAAGAGAGCGAGAGAGGGGAGGAGGGAAAGACTGACAGGGAGAAAGAGGTAGAGAGACGATGGGAGCGAGAGGAAGGAGAAGGGGGAGACTGAACCAAGGAAGGGGGGTGAGGTAGAGAAAGAGGGAGGGGAGGGAAGTCAAATGGGAACGGGAGGGGTGAAGAGAGAGAAAGAGAGAGAGAGAGAGAGAGAGAGAGAGAGAGAGAGAGAGAGAGAGAGAGAGAGAGAGAGAGAGAGCAGAGAGAGAGAGAGAGAGAGAGAGAGAGAGAGAGAGAG
>OLKM01000306.1:267107-279842 GCA_900291075.1 Melanogrammus aeglefinus | reverse complement strand
TGTTCTAGAAAGCGGCGCAGGCTGTTTGAGTGTGTGCTGTGTGTGTGTGTGTGTGTGTGTGTGTGTGTGTGTGTGTGTGTGTGTGTGTGTGTGTGTGTGCGAGTATGCATGTGTGTGGGTGTGAATAAAGGTGTTTGGCTATGCGTGTGTTGAGTGTATTTGTGTATGTGTGTGTGTGCGTTTAGTGTGCGTGCGTGTGTGAATGATGTTTGTGTGTGTTTTGTTTGTGTGTGTGTGTGTCCGTGCACGTGCACGTGTATGTGTGTGAATGAGGTTTGTTTGTGTGTGTGGTGTGTGTGTGTGTGTGTGTGTCATTACGCTGTGTTTATCCTTTAAGAGGAAACCGAACAGCAGAATGCGTTTACAGACCACTTAGATACGCAGAGAACGCCACATGCTATACCCACGTGTCTGTATGCAACAAACACACACACACACACACACTCACAAGCACATGCACACACGAGCACACACACACACACCACACACACACACACACACAAGCACATGCACGCACACACAGACACACACACACGCTCACAAGCACATGTACGCACACACAGACACACACACGCTCATTCACATCCAACACAAGTAGACTTTTGTGTCAAAAGCCAACCCTCCGGTGACATCAGCACTGGGAGGGTCCACCCAGACGTAGGAGGGGTTAGCCTCCCAGTGTGTCCACTGGGCAGACTGGGAGATCCATGGATGGATCAACTGGGGGGACGCACCCACTAGTGATGTTGAAGCCGGCCAGACAGAGCTTCAGTTCAGCTCTCTACAATATAATATATCTATACAATATAATATATATACACAGTATAATATGGTTTGTGGGCCCAGACCTCATTAGAGACCTCAGGGCAGCGTTGTGTAGTGGTTGTTGCTGCTCTCGCAGACAGCTTCACCACAACACGATCAGAATCAACCGCTACAAATGCCTGCCGCTGATTGGTTGCATCAGGTCCACCTGACGGTGGAGGCCCCTCCCTCTCTGTCAGGGTGTCAGGGAGATCATTACAATGATTCACATCCAGAAGGCTTTAGCCAAAAGCGACTTACAATAAGTACATTTGTCAGAAGAAAGAGGAACAACGTTTGCGTCCGGACTTTGTGGGTCTCTATGTTGTAACGTGATCCACGTCAAAGAGGATTGTGTGTCGGGCAATAACGTTTTCCCCCTATGAACGGGATCTGGCCTGTGTTCCCCCCCACTCCAGAGGTCTGTCTGTCTGCCTGTCTGTCTGTCTGTCTGTCTGTCTGTCTGTCTGTCTGTCTGTCTGTCTGTCTGTCTGTCTGTCTGTCTGTCTGTCTGTCTGTCCTGTCTGTCTGTCTGTCTGAGGGCTGCTGGGTTTGTAATGTAAAGTGTCTGTCTGTCCCTCCCCTGCTCAGAGGTCTGTCTGTCTGTCTGTCTGAGGGCTGCTGGGTTTGTAATGTAAAGTGTTTGTGAACAAGCAGCCAGTTACTCACTTAGCAGATCTCATTTGGAGATTGGAGGGCATGTACGGCGAGCGTGCACTTTCAGCGTGCACGCTCTCCGTGCACGCCCCTGAGAGGCTTGTTCTCTATCAGGAGATAATCATGGCTTTAATCTCCCGCATCAGTCAGGCCAGCTCACCGCCCCCCCCCCCCCACCTCTGCCCCTGAAGGCTTGTTCTCTATCAGAGAGATAATTCATGGCTTTAATCTCCCGCATCAGTCAGGCCAGCTCACCCCCCCCCCCCCCCCCACCCCCCACCTCTCTGCTGAGCAGATAGAGCGCACGCACACACACACACACATGCACGCACACACAACACATAGAACACTACCAGTACAACAGAACACTAGCAGTACCAGTACTACAGACCAGTATCATAGTATGAATTCATGTTCAAAGTATTCCAGTAGCATCAGATATTAGCCCCTTCTTCATCTGAAGTTCTCTAAGTTGAGAGCGTTGAGACCCCCCCACACACTATTGTTGATGTTTATAATATACCAAGATAAACACAAACCAAACCTCTCACACACACACACACACACACACACACACACACACACACACACACACACACACACACACACACACACACACACACACACACACACACACACACACACACACACACACACACACACACACAGTCCCGGGTGCCCTTCCTCGTCGTAATTATTCCGCGGGAAGAGGAGGAGGAGGAGTGATTTCTCCTGCCCAGTTATGAAAAGCTCATTAAAACAGACCCGCAACAAACAGGGCGCTCTGGGAGGACCCCTTTCAATTCCGCTTCATAATTCTCCTCTGTTTTAATCATTTATATCAATTAATCATTCCTGCGAGAGCGGGACATTCACTGGCGTCCGTGGCGCGTTTTTGTTCGACTCGGTTTGAAGACGACGAGGAAGAGGAGGAGGAGGAAGAGCCGGGAGAAGTCGTCTGCCAGAAGGGAAATCAAGTCGGAGCGGACGGAATAATTAAACAATTACACCCAAGAAGGAGATATTCTTTATGAGTCTGATGTCTTTCTAATGAAGCCCCGGCGCGCTAATGAAGCCGTTTTGTCATGTAAAACTAATCTAATACCAAACTAAACTAATCTGCTCCCTGAATCTTAAATCACTCTGAAGAGAGGCTCTCCAACTCTCCAGGAAAACCTCCCCGGTCCCCGCGGCCGGCTCCGGCCCCTTGGCTCCAGCAGGCTCGGACCTGCAGCGGATCATCTGATCTGCTTGATGGGGGAACCCGGGGCTTCTCTGGGGGTAAAACTCTCTGTGAGCCGGGCAGCAGCGATGGTGATAGAGTAACAAGCTATTTAAAAGTCATAAATCACACTACACTCTGCATTAGGGAACATGTCAGGAGCGAATTATCCCGAGTAAATATGTTGTAAAAGATGTCAAGTCTTTATCCGTTAGAAAAAAAATATATTGAAAAAAAAATTATATTGAGCGAATTTATAGTGTAGGATTAAATAAATTATCGGATTAAATAGCCATCGAGGTCTTTTAGATTATGGTCAAACGAGTGAACTAAAGATTAATTTAATGGGTTTGCGAATCAGCGGGGCGAGCTGCAGTACCGGGGGCCACCGGACGATGGCGCCACTACGTTCCGTAAGAGAGCATTTTTATTAACGTTCACTTTGAAATCAGTACGATGAGAACGAGTCGTTCTTTTGGACATTTGAAACGAGGACTCAACAAACACATAATATATACTTCCGTGGTGAACACGACTGAACTGAGGTGTTTTTTGGGGGCACGTCACGTGATGTGAAATGTAATCAGTCTAATCAAAAATCAACACTTGGACAATGTTGTCTTTACAACCTCTCAACGCGTCTTTAACATATCCTCCATAACGAGAATAATTGTTCACTTGGTTACATTACTATTATTATCATTATACATAGGCCTATTATAATTATAATTATTATAATAATATCACGTTCCGATCTTTATCATGCTCTCCGCGTCCAGGAACGAAGACATAATAATAAACCACTTCGCTGATTGGCTGTCTTTGTTATTGCTCTTAAATGGACTGCGCGGTGATTGGATGCGGGCACCGTGACGTCAGCCGCCTAAAAGAGCTCTCCACCGGAGCCCTCCGTCCGTCAGCCACACATGCGGAGGCGCGCATCGAAGACAGTGCGTGAAGCGGGTGTCGTGTGTGTGTACATGTGTGTGCGTGTGTGTGTGTTGCATCTTCAGACGCGTCTCGCTGCACACTTGTCGTTCTTGCGGAGGACATTACCGCCTGCGTGCGTCTCCACTTCCCCGGGCCATGGACCCGCTGCCCCGCAGAGCCCAGACCGACGCCCCGGCTCCGACACCACGGAACCTACCCGCTGGAAATACTATCTGAGAACTCCATTTGCGAAGTGTCACTTGGTTCCTGCGCTCCGGTCCGTGCGTCAGGCAGCTCTCTTCTCGGACCTGGAGGCCGTCTGTCCAGCGATACATCGGCCTAACTTTTTCTAGTGTACGGACGTTTAAAGCCTTTTTATTCCGCTCCACACAGTCCAATCTGACTCTCCGTCCCGTCAAACTCCGCCGTCAGATCCAACCATTACTCTTAAAAAGGACAAGCGAGGTGGGTGTCTATCCCCTACCCCCCTGTCCCCCGGTGTGCGGTGATGGTAGATGGTGTTAGATGGTGTGTTAGATGGTGTGAGATGTGGTGATCACAGTGGAGACACGTCTCCTCCGCTCCATCTAGAAAGGCTGTGTGTGTTTTAAAGAATGTTGGTGATATTTGATATCTTGTTTTCCCTCCTCCACCCCCTGCCCATGCATCCCACGACCGCTCCGAAGCGCTCTCTATTCTACTCCTATATTATACCGCTGCGTACTATTGTACTACTGTGGTCATTCTACTACGATGGTTCTACTCCGTTCTACTCTATTCTATGTATTCTATGCTATTCAGCTAGGGTAGTTGTACTTTATTCTAGTTCTACTCTGTATTTTATGACAGTAGTTATATTGTGCTCCAGTAGTTATACGACAGTAATACTAATCTGTAGTGTACTTTGATTGGATTATATTGATTAGTCCCTGGTATAGAATAGGTCCATAGTCAAGGACTATAACACCATGTCCTTGTTGTGGTCTTCCAGAACTATAACAGGTCCTACCAGGTCCACATGCTCCTTATAGACCAGGAGATTGGGGACTTAGTCCTGCTAGACCCGGGTACTGGGACTTGGTCTTGGTGGACCCGGGTACTTGGACTTGGTCTTTGTATACCCGGGTACTGTGACGTGGTCTTGGTAGACCCGGGTACTGTGACGTGGCCTTGGTGGACCCGGGTACTGGGACTTGGTCTTTGTAGACCCAGGTACTGTGACGTGGTCTTGGTAGACCCGGGTACTGGGTCGTGGTCCTGGTGGCAGCCCATCGTCCGGTCCTCAGACCGCGTCCTGATCCGAGCTGATTGCCTGTCTGTGTAATTGCTTGAGTTCTCCCATTTAAGTTAAAAGCTCCCCCCTCCTCCCTCCCTCCCCTCTCCCCCTCTCCCCCCCCCCCCCCCCTCTCTGAATGAAACTTGACGACGCTGGGTTATTTATCTTGGAGTCACTTTCAGGTCGGCTTTTTGATGCATCTCCTGCTAGATGTAATCAGCGGCCAGGTCTCCTCTGCCGTCCCTAAGAGCTCTGGGTAATGGGGTGGCTGAATAGCCTCCCCCTCCTCCCCCCCACCCTCCCCCTTTTTCTAATGAGCCTACCTGCCTTTCAACAAAGATTTGGCTTAGCTCTCCGTGAAGTCTGCCCGGCGGGATGGAGGGGGCGGGATTAGGGCCGAGGCAGAGCCCCCGTTAATTTGTTGGTTTGAGCGCCGGCCGTATGGCCGAGCGCTGGGCTGGGGCTGAGGTCTCGACCCGGAGACACAGGACAGCAGCCTGGGGTCAGATCCCTCCTGGGTCTGATGTCTCTCCCTGGCCGCCCGTCCTGGAGGTGGAGGGGAGAGACTGAGTGGGTTTGTTTGATTGTCAGTGGAGGCTCTTGTGTTTTCTTATTGGTGGAGAATAATCAGAACAAGCGTCCTAATCACAGGATTAACCGTGACCACCTGGTCACTACTGATACTGACCTGGTCACTACTGATACTGACCAGGTCAGTACTGATACTGACCTGGTCACTACTGATACTGACCTGGTCACCGATACTGACCTGGTCACTACTGATACTAACCTGGTCACCGATACTGACCTGGTCACTACTGATACTGACCTGGTCAGTACTAATACTGACCTGGTCACTACTGATACTAACCTGGTCACCGATACTGACCTGGTCACTACTGATACTGAGCAGGTCAGTATCAGTAGTGGGTTAGAGTTTAGTGTTGGGGTAAGAGTTAGGGTTAGGGTGGAGGGTTAGGGTAAGGGTTAAGGTTAGGGTAAGTGTTAGGGTTAGTGTTAGGGTAAGGGTTAGGGTAAGGTTAAGGGTAAGGTTAAGGGTTAGGGTAAGGGTTAGGGTAAGTGTTAGGGTTAGTGTTAGGGTAAGGGTTAAGGTTAGGGTTAGGGTAAGGTTAAGGGTTAGGGTAAGGTTAAGGGTTAGGGTAAGGTTAAGGTTAAGGGTTAGGGTAAGGGTTAGTGTTAGGGGTTAGGGTCAGGGTTAGGGTAAGGGTTAGGGTTAGGGTAAGGGTTAGGTGGGGGTGAGAGCAGGTCACTCCCTTCCGTGCTTGGATCAGAGTCACCACCGTGTTCCTGATTTGATTAACCGTTGATTGTTTGTTTGTACCATGTGGGCCCCAGAGTCTGTCCACATAATTATTAATAACACACTTGATAGGTAACAGGTTCTCTCTCTGTGTAGGGTCCTTAATCTCCCGTCTGGTAGTAATAACTTACTCCTTATCTTATCCTGTTTTCGATCGGACATACCGCATGTGGAACGATTTAACACAAGTTAAATGACCTCTTTATTTCCTACGATACGGTAAGACACACTAGGACGATAAGACGTGGTTCATAGAAACCGTGGGTTTTTTGCACGACACAAAATGTTTAGCAAATTAAGTAAACATCAGCTATCACCAAGTTATTCCCTGAGCTTATATACATTAATCCCAGCCCAGACAGTCAGTCGGCTGATGCAGGGTCAGCAGACTGGGCAGCTTGACGGATAGAGACGGAGATGTACGGAATAATATGGGTCAGACAGGCGACAACACACAGAACACAAAATAAAACGCCCTCAATGAGGCTGAAGCAGCAGGGGGGAGGCACAGGTCTGGGGTCCGTAGGAGGAGCCGGACAGACTGGTCCAGACGCACTGGTCCACAAGTGTGGCCCCGAAGGGCCCCTATAGTCAGACCGTAGCCGTACGGGGCCCCTCAACCCTGTAGTCAGACCAGAGCCCCCCCCGGGCAGTCCAGTCCCTCCTCTGACGTGCCCCCCTCCCCTCCGGTGGTCCAGTCCCCCTCTAACGTGCCCCCCTCCCCTCCGGTGGTCCAGTCCCCCTCTAACGTGTGCCCCCCCCCTCCAGGCACCATGGTGAACCCGGGCGGCAGCGGCCAGCCCCCGGCGGCGGGGTCGGGCTCCCTGTCGTGGAAGCGGTGCGCGGGCTGCGGGGGGAAGATCGCAGACCGCTTCCTGCTGTACACCATGGACAGCTACTGGCACAGCCGCTGCCTCAAGTGCTCCTGCTGCCAGGCGCAGCTCGGCGAGATCGGCTCCTCCTGTTACACCAAGAGCGGCATGATCCTCTGCCGGAACGACTACATCAGGTAGGCCACGCCCCCACGCCCCCCCGGACTCAGGGTTAAAGGTCAGCCTGGAGGTTACCTCGAGCAAGATGACCCCTAACCCCTACCTGCTCCTTAATGACCTGTCTCTGTACTGTCTAACCCCTACCTGCTCCTTAATGACCTGTCTCTGTACTGTCTAACCCCTACCTGCTCCTAAATGACCTGTCTCTGTACTGTCTAACCCCTACCTGCTCCAAATGACCTGTCTCTGTACTGTCAAAGCCTTACCTGCTCCAAATGTCCTGTCTCTGTACTGACCAACCCCTACCTGCTCCCTTAATGACCTGTCTCTGTACTGTCTAACCCCTACCTGCTCCTTAATGACCTTGTCTCTGTACTGTCTAACCCTACCTGCTCCTTAATGACCTGTCTCTGTTACTGTCTAACCCCTACCTGCTCCCTTAATGACCTGTCTCTGTACTGTCTAACCCCTACCTGCTCCTTAATGACCTGTCTCTGTACTGTCTAACCCCTACCTGCTCCTTAATGACCTGTCTCTGTACTGTCTAACCCCTACCTGCTCCTTAATGACCTGTCTCTGTACTGTCGAACCCCTACCTGCTCCTTAATGACCTGTCTCTGTACTGTCTAACCCCTACCTGCTCCTTAATGACCTGTCTCTGTACTGTCTATCCCCTACCTGCTCCTGTCTCTGTACTGTCCAACCCCTAGCTGCTCATTAATGTGTCTGAATTCACTTAGTCATTTTGGGTCTGCTAAAATAAATATAAATATCAAAAGTTTTTCTGGCCAACAATGGATGAAATGTGTAAAGTAATAAAGTAATCAATAACAGAGATGACCATAGGGCCGTCCGTATTAATACAAAATAAATGATCAATAATAATGTAGTCCCCACAAATTGACTTGGTTGAGAGGAAGGCAGAGGGGTGGTTGTGTCTCTCTAGCGGGCGTTGTGTCTCTCTAGCGGGCGTTGTGTCTCTCTAGCGGGCGTTGTGTCTCTCTAGCGGGCGTTGTGTCTCTCTAGCGGCCGTTGTGTCTCTCTAGCGGGCGTTGTGTCTCTCTAGCGGGCGTTGTGTCTCTCTAGCGGGCGTTGTGTCTCTCTAGCGGGCGTTGTGTCTCTAGCGGGCGTTGTGTCTCTCTAGCGGGCAGACAGACGTCCACAGAGCTAGTAGCTTCTGTTGTCTGGGACTCATCCAACTCCTTTAGGACGGATGGACAGAGTTCTTTGGTTTCCAGGGGACGGTGTCTCTGTGTGAGAGAAGCAGCGAGGGAGAGGGCGAGCTAATCCAGAAGAGTGGCGCTTCATTAGGGGAGAGCGTCTTTTTAAATATTCTAGTGGCTCTGTGGGAAGCGTCACCACGGCGTCCTGGGCTGTGACTCATCTGGGGGAGAATAGTCTTTCTGTGACAGTCACACACCAGGGGTCAGGGCGCAGGTCAGAGCCACCCTCTCCACCCTGGCCGGTTCGCTCACTGTTTCCGTTTGAAAAGTAACGAGAGCTTCCGGGATATTCCACACGAGAAAGGCCGATTTAGCTCCGACCTGCGGAGGGATCTGTTGAGACTTGGAGTGTGAAGTGTCTGCGTGTGCTTTGGCTCTTCAGCAGCAGGTGAAGGAAGCACTTGATTTGAAAGGGGGACTATATAACCTCATTAGAACAGAGTGGAGACGTCTTTCCACTTGTACTGACTGGAGTGTGTGTAGGGGAGACGCAGAGTGGGAGAGTGTGTGTAGGGGAGACGCAGAGTGGGAGAGTGTGTGTAGGGGAGACGCAGAGTGGGAGAGTGTGTGTAGGGGAGACGCAGAGTGGGAGAGTGTGTGTAGGGGAGACGCAGAGTGGGAGAGTGTGTGTGTAGGGTGAACGGAGAGTTTGTAAGTGTGTAGGGCAGTGTGAAAGTGTGTAAGGGGTAGGTGGAGAGTGACAGAGTGTGTGTAGGGAGACTGAGAGCCCTGGACTGGCCTTCAGACCTCTGCACTCATAAGAACCTTGTTGTGTGTATGAGTGTGTGTGTGTGTGTGTTTGTGCATGCATGTGTGTGTGTTTGTGCGTGCATGTGTGTGTGTCTGTGTGTGTGTTTGTGCATGCATGTGTGTGTCTGTGTGTGTGTGTGTGTCTGTGTGTGTGTGTGTGTGTGTGTGTGTGTGTGTGTGTGTGTGTGTGTGTGTGTGTGTGTGTGTGTGTGTGTGTGTGTGTGTGTGTGTGTGTGTGTGTGTGTGTGCGTGCCGTGCGTGGAGGAGTGGGGGGGGGGGGTATTCCATCAGTGAGTCTACAAAATTAAAAGCTTTAATTATGGTCGTTGCTGTGTGTGAGCCCTGATGGGCTTTATCTGATGGGCTCTGCTGCCTGCCTCGTATCCGCTCGCCGTGACGTGTCCGAAATGAATAAGAGCCACATCGCAAACAAAACATTTAATTAACCAAATTGGCTTTTGAGAGAGAGAGAGAAAAAAAACATGCAACTGGCCTTCACAATAATCCCCTCTCTCTCTCTCTCTCTCCCTCTCCCTCTCCCTCTCCCTCCTCCCTCTCCCTCTCTCTCTCTCTCTCTCTCTCTCTCTCTCTCTCTCTCTCTCTCTCTCTCTCTCTCTCTCTCTCTCTCCCCTCTCTCTCTCTCTCTCTCTCTCTCCCTCCTCTTAAAGGGACAGCAGGCTCTTTTTGTGACAGAGCACCAAAGTTCTGCTTCTCGTACATAAATCAGCCACTGCGGCTCCAGACGTTTTTCTTCAAGGCGACTGATATTGAAATGCTTGTGTGGGTGTTGACGCATCGGGATGGGTGCAATGTGTCTCATTATGGTTTCAGAGGGCGGGTCTGGTTGCCCCCTATCCATCAATCAAGCGAAGAGGGGCAGTGATTGGACAAAGAGCGGGCTAGGACCTCTCTGTGTGTCCAGTGTTGGTCAGGTCTTATTTGTTGAAGTCGAGAAGGGGGATTCATTTACACAGAGCTTGCAGGACTCAGTGAGGGGGAGAGAGGGGGAGAGAGGGGGGGAGGGGGGGAGAGGGGGGAGGCTGTCCTATTTAATTGAATGAGCCTAGGTAATTAAATGGCACTTTTCCAATAGAAGGTGTGAGTTAAATCTAATAGTTGGTTATTTAATAGCACTTTGAAGGGAGCCCACTCCAGCGATGTGACAGCCCTCAGACGATGGGACACAGAATAGAGAGAGAGAGGGAGAAAGAAGTGGGATCTCAGAAATTAATTAAATCGCACGCAATTTAGGAGAGAAACGTTTATCTTGATTTGTCATAACAGAATTAATTCAAGGCCTCAATTCACTGGAGGCCAGATCTGTTACTCTGAATTAACCAAGTGGTTGATCCCCCCCCCACCACCACTCACACGCACGCACACACGCACGCACGCACGCACGCACGCACGCACGCACGCACGCACGCACGCACGCACGCACGCACGCACGCACGCACGCACGCACGCACGCACGCACGCACGCACGCACGCACCGCACGCACGCACGCACGCACGCACGCACGCACACGCACAGCATGCACGCACGCACACACACACACACACATGCTCTTAAAATCTCTCGAACACACTCACACACGCACGCACGCACGCACGCACGCACGCACGCACGCCACGCAACGCACGCACGTCACGCACGCACGCACACCACACACACACACCACACCACACACACACACACACCACACACACACACACACCACACCACACACACACCACACACACACACACACACACACGATCACACACTCATTCACCAACACGCTCACCCACTCACTCGCACACACCTGCCTTCTCTCTCTCGCTCTCACACACAACACACACACACAACACACTCCACACACTCACACACACACACACACACACACACACACACACACACACACACACACACACACACACACACACACACACACACACACACACACGAGCCTGCCTCTAATGCAGCCCTGCCATTATGCAGAACTCTTCCTAGTATCAATACGACCTCCTGCTTTTAAGGTGCCCTGTCTGCTCATGTAGAGAAGCATTTTAATGGACCGCCTTGCAGAAATCATTGTTGTGGGGGTAATTTTACCCCCTGCTCTCTCAGGCCGCTCAAAGAGCTCTGCATTTAGCAGCCGGCAGTAGAGCAGCCTCTGCACCTCACCGCCGCAGCCCTGAAACCCAACCGCTGCCGCGGCCGGGACGCCCGCGCACACGGCCCCAAGTTATTATTTTATTATTAATAGAGTGCTTGTTTAGAATAGTTTGCAGCTCTTCACGTCGACGGCCAAGAGAGAGAGAGAGAGAGAGAGAGGGAGGGGGGCTGAACACAAGGCCGGGGTCCGTCGTGATAACGATCAGGGACCCGCCGAGAGAGAGCGGCCGAAACCAGATGTGTCATCGCAATTAAGGAGTCCCCTGGCGCTAATTATATCGACCGGGGGCCCGGCCGGGGCCCTCCGCTCCGCTCCAGCGGACGGGGAGGCCATTAGAGTCCGAGTGCAAACTGATAGCGGCTTAATTGAGCACCTAAAGGCTGTGGTCCTGGAGAGCAGACGCCACCGCCGGCGTCCCCGGCCCGGGTGATTAACCTGGCTGAACGGGAGGAGGAACAACAGACTCCACATTCCTCCACCGCGCGCTTTGTTCCCGCCCGCTCACGCTGGGGAAATTAATAGGGGCATAAATTAGACCCACGCACGACGCGCCCGGCGTCGGACAAAGTTTGGGAGGGGAGAAGTCTGTGTGGGGAGGTGGAGGAGGTGGGAGGAGGGAGGGAGGAGGAGAGGAGGAGGAGGAGGAGAGGAGGAGGAGGAGGGAGGAGGAGGAGGAGGAGGAGGTGGAGGAGGAGAAGGTGGAGGTGGGGGAGGAGGTGGAGGAGGAGGTGGAGGAGGGTGGGAGGAGGTGGAGGAGGTGGAGGTCTTTGAAGAGGGCCCGGGTGTGTCTGACGGATCCACTGCAATCTGCTTTGTGTTTCCTGCACAAAACGCCGCGGCGCACAATGGCGCTAAAACAAAAGGCTGCGTCCTCATTTCCTCTGGCGCCGCCCGCCGCCGCCGCCGCCGCCGCCGCCGCCGCCGCCGCCGCCGCACAATTGGAAATGTTGTGACAACGGCTCCAGTTAATTAGTTTCTGAAATTGAGTTTTGATGGAGTCGTTCCAATCGATGCCAAGGCAGGATTTGTTTCTTCTGAGCCGTCGCTATTGGAAGCTGTTTTCTGTCTGTCTGGGATAAACAACCCGCTGAAAGGACCCCTGAAACACAAACAACCGGCCGTCGATATGTATCTCCCGATAACCTGCCTGTGATTGGTGGAGATAGACGGCAGAACAGGAGTTATAATCCTGCATCATTACTGATCATCCTAATAACATGTGTAATATATCTTCTAACACTGAATCAGACACATGCATCCTTCTAATAACATGTTTAATATATATTATAATCATCAAATCCATCTAATACTGAGTGATAAACCTGCATCCCAAGACATTAAATCATGATGACAACAGGTATGATATATCTTATTATAGGTTATATTAACATAGAATAATAA
>OLKM01000306.1:252107-262107 GCA_900291075.1 Melanogrammus aeglefinus | reverse complement strand
ACACGCCCGGCGCCGTTTTGAAATGTCGCCGGTGTCGCCCTGGGTGGTGCTGGCGTGCGTGTTCGCCATGCCGACGCGGTACCATCACGCATCAGGCACGGCACGTTGTGCGCACACGCCTTATGACATGTTGGGAATGGAACCCTAAACCCTCGCAGGGTTAATGCCCCGTGCTCCACCGATGAAAGAACATATTAAGCCTTTCATAACCATGTATGTGCAGTATGTTTATGTCTGAACCATGAGAGAGGGCTGGGGTCCTGGTGATTAACAGTGAGACTGCAGTGTGCCGTAAGTACAATTTAGCTCCATCATGCTCAGCCACGGGGCGTGTAGAGAGGCCTTTGTTTACTAGTGCAGAGGGTCGCTCAGTAGGAGCCTCAGGAGCCCTAACTGTTGGCTTTGATGCCCTTATTATGACGGCCAGGATGGTTTACATTAGCTTCATTATTGTTATCATGGTCGTCAAGTGTAGGAGTGTCCAGTGAGTCTTAGTGTCCAGTGAGTCTTAGTGTCCAGTGAGTCTTAGTGTCCAGACAGTCTTAGTGTTCAGTGTCTTAGTGTTCAGAGAGTCTTATGGCGCATTTCCACTAGCACGGCTCGGCTCGGTACGGCTCGGCTCGGCGCGCTATTTGCGTGTTTCCACTAGCACGCAGTACCTGCAACCGGGTACATTTTTGGTATCACCTCAGCCCTGGTTCCAAGCGAGCCGAAGCGTTACTAAAACGTGACGTCAGCCGACTGCCTTCCACTGATTGGCCGATGAGTGTCGTCACTGGAAGCGTCATAACCGCGCGACTTTTCAATAGTGTTTTGTCTCGCGGCCCGGAGTCTTCTCTGGCTCTCTTCTCTTGCCTTCTCTGTGCGACAAAAAAGCCACAGGGTGAGCAGCAACACGATCGCCTCCATGTCCTCCATGCTGTCCTCCTCTCTGATGTGTTTGTTGTTGTTGTTGTTCTGGTCTTCCGGATTTGTACGTTGCTCGGCGCCGTGTAAATGACGTCACAGCGGTTTCGCGCAGCCGTGTTATGACGACCCCGCCCACGTCGAGGAGGCACCAGTTGTAATGGAAACACAACCAAACCGAGCCGAGCCGAGCCGTGCCGAGCCGTAATGAGCCGAGCCGTGCTAGTGGAAATGCGCCATTAGTGTCCAGTGAGTCTTAGTGTTCAGTGTCTTAGTGTTCATTGTCTTAGTGTTCAGTGTCTTAGTGTTCAGTGTCTTAGTGTTCAGTGTCTTAGTGTTCAGTGGTCTTAGTGTTCATTGTCTTAGTGTTCAGTGTCTTAGTGTTCAGTGTCTTAGTGTTCAGTGTCTTAGTGTTCAGTGTCTTAGTGTTCAGTGTCTTAGTGTTCAGTGTCTTAGTGTTCAGTGTCTTAGTGTTCAGTGTCTTAGTGTTCATTGTCTTAGTGTTCATTGTCTTAGTGTTCAGTGTCTTAGTGTTCAGTGTCTTAGTGTTCAGTGTCTTAGTGTTCAGTGTCTTAGTGTTCAGTGTCTTAGTGTTCAGTGTCTTAGTGTTCAGTGTCTTAGTGTTCAGTGTCTTAGTGTTCAGTGTCTTAGTGTTCATTGTCTTAGTGTTCAGTGTCTTAGTGTTCAGTGTCTTAGTGTTCAGTGAGTCTTAGTGTTCAGAGTCTTAGTGTTCAGTGTTTTAGTGTTCAGTGTCTTAGTGTCCAGTGTCTTAGTGTTCAGTGAGTCTTAGTGTTCAGAGTCCTAGTGTTCAGTGTCTTAGTGTTCAGTGTCTTAGTGTTCAGTATCTTAGTGTTCAGTGAGTCTTAGTGTTCAGTGTCTTAGTGTTCAGTATCTTAGTGTTCAGTGAGTCTTAGTGTTCAGTGTCTTAGTGTTCAGTGTCTTAGTGTTCAGTGTCTTAGTGTTCAGTGAGTCTTAGTGTTCAGTGAGTCTTAGTGTTCAGTGAGTCTTAGTGTTCAGTGAGTCTTAGTGTTCAGAGTCTTAGTGTTCAGTGTCTTAGTGTTCAGAGTCTTAGTGTTCAGTGTCTTAGTGTTCATTGTCTTAGTGTTCATTGTCTTAGTGTTCAGTGTCTTAGTGTTCAGTGTCTTCGTGTTCAGTGTCTTAGTGTTCATTGTCTTAGTGTTCAGTGAGTCTTAGTGTTCAGTGTCTTAGTGTCCAGTGAGTCTTAGTGTTCAGAGTCTTAGTGTTCAGTGTCTTAGTGTTCAGAGTCTTAGTGTTCATTGTCTTAGTGTTCATTGTCTTAGTGTTCATTGTCTTAGTGTTCAGTGTCTTAGTGTTCAGTGTCTTCGTGTTCAGTGTCTTAGTGTTCATTGTCTTAGTGTTCAGTGAGTCTTAGTGTTCAGTGTCTTAGTGTTCAGTGTCTTAGTGTTCATTGTCTTAGTGTTCAGTGTCTTAGTGTTCAGTGTCTTAGTGTTCAGTGAGTCTTAGTGTTCAGTGAGTCTTAGTGTTCAGTGTCTTAGTGTTCAGTGAGTCTTAGTGTTCATTGTCTTAGTGTTCAGTGTCTTAGTGTTCAGTGTCTTAGTGTTCAGTGAGTCTTAGTGTTCAGTGAGTCTTAGTGTTCATTGTCTTAGTGTCCAGTGAGTCTTAGTGTTCAGTGTCTTAGTGTTCATTGTCTTAGTGTTCAGTGTCTTAGTGTTCAGTGTCTTAGTGTTCAGTGTCTTAGTGTTCAGTGTCTTAGTGTTCAGTGTCTTAGTGTTCAGTGGTCTTAGTGTTCAGTGTCTTAGTGTTCAGTGTCTTAGTGTTCAGTGTCTTACTGTTCAGTGGGGTCTGAGCGAGGCAGTGAGCTGCAGTCTTGAGTCTGAGTGTTTCCGTGGGGTTCTAGCGTGGCGGCGCTGCTGTCTTCCGGCCGGGCCCTCTACCTTTGGTTTATTGTTCTTCCTCCAGCACTCCTCTAATCTCCCGGTCCGGACGGCCGCTCCTGGCACGACGGCGTGACCCTGGAGACAGCCGCCTCCCGGCGTCCGTCTTTTTAATTAGACCCCCAAAGTTGGAGTTTGCAATTACCAGCCGCCTAATAGACGGCCCTCCCAGTGAGTTGGGGAGCCGCGGTGGGAAAGCAAATTATCCCTTAGCGGTGCGGAAAAAAAAAGGGCAAAGAAAAGTTGGTTGAATGTCGGAGTAAGCGAGACAGATAATTGTCTTTTCTCTCGTAATTCAAGAAGTGGCTGTTGGGGCCGGCAGATGGTTTCCATGGCCGCGCTCTGATCAATAAATAAGAGAGCTTCTTGGCTCCGGGCGGTTTGGGGGGGGGGGGGTGAGGCCTCTATTAACCACAACAAACACTCTGGGCGCTCCCCTTCCACCACTGCTGGACCAGCGCCCTGCGGCGCTGGTCCAGCAGTGGTGGAAGGGGAGCGCCCAGAGTAGTGACTCAGGGCCGTAAGGTCGTAGTGACTCAGGCCTCCAATGACCTCTGACCTTTGTGTTTCTCTCTGTCTCCAGGTGTGTTAGAGATGGAACCCCGCCGGACAGGAAGCTGGAGGCGTGCCTTCATTTTAAGCCCCTCCCCCCCCCTCCACCATTGTTGAACCCCGCGGCGGACCACGGGGGGATCAGCACCCTGGGAAGACCGCACCCCCCCCGACACCCCCTGACACACCCCGCCCGCTCCAGCTCCCCATCTCTCACGCAGCCTCCTGCTTTGGTTTCGGCCTTCCTCCCCCAAAATACGGGAGAACAAACTCTCAAAGACGGGCGTGCCGTCGGCGCGCCAGGGGTCCCGAACCCCGGAGCGACGGGAACTCTGGTCGGAGTTCCCCCGAGAACTTTGGCAGCGGCCCGCGGAGAGCGCCGGAGAGGAGCGGCCGAAGAGAAACGAATGCTCTCTGGAGTTGGCGTTCGCTCGTTTGTTTAAAAAGACATTTCCGGGAAACCAGGACCTTTTTAGTTTCCCTCTCTTCGTTTTCTATCCTCGATTCCCGACAACATGTTGTTTCCACTTTCTATATTTTAAATGTTGTAAAGGGGATGTGTTTCTTCTTCGGTGATTTATATATATATCCTAAAGGTATATATATATATGTCTATATATATGTAGGGGGTTTAAAAAAAATAAAAGAATCTGTGGCTTTTTCGTGGGAAACCAATCATGGACTCTCTTGGTGTATTTGTAAAGCTATCATGTATGTACAGTATGCATGTCGATGTCGTTGTCCAAGCGTGGTTCCAGTACACGTATCCCTCCACACCGAGCCCCACCACTCCCCCCGCCCCTCCAATAAACCTCCGCCTGTGGCAAGCTGAAGAAAGATAGTCCGTTCATGCTCATGTAGAAACATATAAATGCTGAATGAAAGAAATTTATTTGTGATATTTTCCGAGACATTTGCTCCAGTACGGTGTATTTAATAAAATAATAAATAATGCAAAAAAACATGGCCGCTCTGTTTGGCATTGTGATTTGACCAGGTCTGTATTAAGTGTGAACTTCATGAGGAGCGTCACATGAGACCTCAAATCTACAGCCTCACATGAACACATCTACAGCCCGATGTACAACCAGAGGGGCTGAGCGGGTCGGCTTGGAACCGCAAGGTTGCTGGTTCGATCCCCGGCTCCTCCTAGCCGAGTGTCGAGCTCTCTCTGAGCGAGACGCCCCACCCTGACTGCTCCAGACGAGCTGGCAGTCGCCCTGCAGGGCTGACTCCAGTGGTGGGTGACTGTGTGCATGAATGGGTGAATGTCGGGCCATATTGTAAAGCGCTTTGAGTGGCCACTGGTTAGAAAAACGCTGTATAGATGCAGTCCATTGCCTTTGACCTCCATGCACACGTTCATACGTGGTCATGTATTGGTGACCAAAGGGGTTTTCTGGGGGTGTCCTCAGAAGCCCCAGAAGGTGTCATTAGGTCCAGGGTCCCTCCTCTGTGCGTGGAGGTGCTGTCTGCCGCTCAGTAACTGGTGTCGGAATTAATATTCAACATGCTACCTTTCACTGTCACTTCCCTGCATGGCAATTATCAGTGGCCATGATGAGCGCCCCACTGGAAATGGATAAACATGCATCTTCTCTTTGTGCTCACAAGAGCGTTTGCTATTCATCAGCCTAATGCTCGACAGAAATAGAGAAAAATGTCCCTTTGAAGATTAAATTACTGTAGAGTGAGAGGGCTCACTCTACTCTCTCTCTCGCTCTCTCTCTCTCTCTCTCTCTCTCTCGCTCTCTCTCGCTCTCTCTCTCTCTCTCTCTCTCTCTCTCTCTCTCTCTCTCTCTCTCGCTCTCTCTCTCTCTCTCTCGCTCTCTCTCTCTCTCTCTCTCTCTCGCTCTCTCTCTCTCTCGCTCCTTCTCTATGGTGCGGACAAATTGAAAAGGCTATTTGCAGAACAAATTGGTGTTTGAAGTCATTGCTGGACCTAATAGGTCTGAAGGATCAGCCTTTGTGATGCTAGGCCTGTCTGGGGTGTCCAGGCTTCCACTGGCCTGGTCGCTAATATGTGGGCTACTGCTCCCTCTTTGTGGACCGAGGCTCCAGGCTAAATCAACCTACATCAGACAGATACGCAGGGAGTGAGGTTTTTGGAAGATTCAATTCTGTTGTCTGGAGAGGCTGCCAAAATGATGTGTTTTGATTGGATGCGAGTTGAGTTCCAACTCGTAGGGTTAGAAAGGGAGGTTAGAAAGGGAGTGTGACTCAGGTCACAGTCACTTTTCATTACCTGTTCATTCAACAAATATTAAAAGCTGGCCGCAGGAAAAAATGCAACTATTTGTGTTGACTGGCGATAAGTGAAGATGTCTGTTAGCATATAAGATAAACAACAAATGTTCATCCAAAAACTAAAGTGAATGAGTAATCTTTGTTCAGTCTTTGCTCTTATTTCATATACAAATAAAAGTTATTCCTCTCATTTGGAAGCCAGTGCTAATAACCATTAGCCCCAAGGTGTGTGACTCCCAGCCAAAAGGTTCTGGGTTTGATTCCCAGTGTCCTCTCAGTCTACCAGTAGGCAACCAGGAGCGAGACCCCATATCCTCACCCTGAGGGGTTAAGGACCCGAATCTGAACTCACTTAAGTCCCTTTGCAAGAAAGCATCGGCTATATCACAAATGAAAACTACCTTAACATTTACATTCAGGGCATTTAGCAGACACTATTATCCAAAGCTACTTACAATAAGTACATTTTTCAGAAGAAAGAGGAACCACAATGTAACGCTGTCGATAAAGTAAGGAAATTCATAGAACCAAGTGCCAAGCAATAACAATCGCGAGGTTAAACCATTCCCCGTGTACAACAAAAATAGCTAGGACAAGAGGCTACACAATGCTAAGTACTGTTTTTAAGTGCAAGGACGTACAACATACAACAAATTGGTACATAAGTGCCAGGACGTACAACCTACAATAAGTGCGTAAGAGGGTTGCGCGTAAGAGGGAGGAGGCTATTCGGAGTCTAGGTGAACTCTGAACAAGTGAGTCATGTGTATCTCGCCCCTATGAGTGCAGCCCAGCCCTCCACCACAGCGAGGGTCTCCTCTCAGTCTCTAACGAACGCTTTGTCATTCCACCCCTCCTCCTAGCTGGCTAAGCATAAAACAGGTTGAGTGGCTGTGTCCTTGAGCAAGGCAGCAGGCCCGGTGCTGCAGTGGCTCCCTGGACGCTGCGGTGTGGTGGTCCGCGGCCCCCGCCTGCACCGAGGGGCCCCGGGTGGGGCAGAGGCAGAGGACAGGGCCTCCCACGGCGGCGGTCGAACCGGCTAACCTTGGTTGTTCTATAACGAGATAGCCACAATCGTTAGCTTATAGTGAGGTAGACCCAACGCTGTGAAGCTAATCTTAGTTACAAGACATGGTCAAGTCATAGTATTGTTAGCAAATGTTTCCTTGTTGTGTTATTTCAGGGAACAATGGATACTTAACCAAAGTGTAACAAATGATGTTGTAGTAGGTTATGGCCGTTTCAAAACAACGCTAGAACTGAATAAAACTCTAAATAAATGGGCCCCTACTGCATGGCATGGGGCCTTCCAGCACGCAGAAAGCTTCATGCATCACGTCTGATGAAATAGTCATCTTTGATTACGCTAAAATTGTTCCCATAGGGAAGAATTTTCACACCTCTAATTTTCCAAATGAGCTTCCAATAAGGGTGCATTGAAAACAGCAGACACACCGTGCAGAAGTGATGACATTAAAACATCTAGCTAGCATTAGCCTTACGTACCGGCCCCTTGCAAAAAAACACAGAGAATCGTGAGACGTGTTTGGAGAGGTTTGTAAGCAGGGTTTGAGACATTCTAAATCTTATCAAAGAATTTGGCGGCACGCCACCCACTTTAAGAGGCTGCCGCAGACTGTTGTCATGGCACCCACTTTGGTGAACCATCTCTAGAATGTTGTCATGGCACCCGCTTTTGGAGCCCTGCCCTCTAGACCGTTGTCATGGCACCCGCTTTTGGAGCCCTGCCCTCTATTCCGTTGTCATGGCACCCACTTTGGGGAACCATCTCTAGACTGTCGTCATGGCACCCACTTTGGGGGCCGTGCCTTAGAGGGCCCTGTTGAGGTCATTTCGTTTGGAGGGTACTTTACAGACAGCGTACAAGGGGGGGTGCCCACGGGGGGGGGGTGCCCCACCCAGCCACAGCCCACCAGGCCAATAGAAGCCCATGTGACCATCACCTGGTGCTAAGCCTGTTCTAGGCCAACCAATCCCAGCGGCCGCTGGGGGACTTAATGGCGGGATGGATGTTTGGTGTGATTTGCCTTCAGAGTATCGGGTGTAATCCACCTCCTGAAACACCAAGCTGACATCACCAAATCCTCTTCATCATCATCCTCCTTCATTAAGCCGTTTACCCCGCTCTAACATATTGTAGGCCCTCTCTCCCTCTCTCTCTCACTCACACACGCGCAAATAAAGATAATTGCATAAATATAGATAAGCTGTACGCATCTAAGTGCACAGAGATCGTAAATGTGCACATTTAGGCTAAATAGGCTCAGTCACACGCACACACACACCTCTCTCTCTCTCTCTCTCTCTCTCTCTCTCACACACTCTCTCTCTCTCTCTCTCTCTCTCTCTCTCTCTCTCTCTCTCTCTCTCTCTCTCTCTCTCTCTTTGTGAGGCCCGTGTTCTACAACCAGGTGGGAAGGTGATTAGCCATAGCAAGCCATTTCAGAAGCTACCCTATAATGGCACCCCGAGTGGGAGTGTCTAACCCGCCCTCACGTTGTTTCAGGTTTCCTCTGACCAAAGCTCTGAGCAGAATTGAGGTACCGTATCATCAGTGGTTTCCCCTGAAGTCGGCTGAGGTGTTTGATGTGAGCACTAATGGACTTACTTTCTGCTCCACAATGCAACACTTAGACGACATGTCAGCCTTGGGCAGGACACACTGCTACACTCTCGCCTCTCTCCCTCTCTCCCTCCACCCTCTCTCTTCACTTCCATTTAACATGAGGTATATTTTTCGGAGGAAACATTATCACCATTGTTTTCAGCCTACTCATTACTTCTCTTCTTGTGTGGAAGCATGCTAACTCCTAGCTAGTAGATGCATCCTAGCACCCAGCTAGTTAAAGTATGCTAACTCCTAGCTTGCTGAAGCATGCTAGCTCAAATCTAATTGAAGCCTGCTAGCTATAGTTGAAGCATACTTGTTCCCAGATAGTTAATGCACACTACCTGCTAGCTAGTTGAAGCATACTATTTCCTAGATTCTTGACGCATGCTAGCTACAAGCTGTGTGAAGCATGCTAGCTACTAGATACTTGAAGCATACTAGTTCCTAGTAAGTTGACACATCCTAGGTACTAGCTAGTTGAAGCATGCAAGTTTTTATTTGAAGCATGCTAGCTCCTAGCTTGTTGACGCATCCTAGCTGTTAGCTGAAGCCTCTCTCCTCCTCTGGTCGGCCTCCGTCCCAGGGGGCCGCGGAGCCCTCGGTGCTGCTGAATGCGCCCCCAGAGGCCGGCCCTCCTGAACGCTACATGAGTTTACCATTAAACTAAGTAGCGTTGCAGACGACTACCGCTGCGCTGCGCTCTCAAACACTCTGACCTGCTGCCTCTCCACTCAGACCAGGAGCAGACCCCATACATCATAAACACACTCAGTTCAATATAGAACAATGTATAATTGAACACATAATAAACGGACACAATTCAATATAAAGTGATCAATAATTCAACGTAATAAAGAGGCTCGATTCAACGTATGATAAACTTTGGCCCGTCGAGCCCGTCCTATAGCCGTCTTATTAATAAAAGACATTGTTAGCTAAAAAAACCAAACAATGCCATGACTAGATGTTTTCTGAAACAGGAGGCTTTTAGAAGCGGAAACCTTGAGTTTGAACCAACACAGCAACAGTCCCCCCCAGACATCAACAGAAGGCTGCTGACGGTTTCGACGGTCGCCGTGAGTCGGCAGCGTTTCCTCGCGACTCCCTGGTGAGCAGGCACCCACCAGCCTCCGCAGAAGACTCAAGACTCACTTCCTCCCCCTTATCCCCACACCCCATCACACCCCTCTTACACACTTAGTACGTCCTTGCACAAACTGTACTTTGTGTAGCATCTTCTCCTAGTTACTTTGTTGTGTACGGGGACTTGGTTAACCTAGTGATGGTTAGTGCTTGGCACTTGGTTCTATGAACATCCTTAATGTACCGAGATATTGTTGTCTCTCTTTCTTCTGACAAATGTACTTATTGTAAGTGGCTCTGGATCACAGCGTGTGCTGAACGCCCTGAAGGTAACTGAAGATGAAACGCGTTGAAAACAGAAGCAGGGTGGAGGAAAGGATGAAGGACGAGGACTCAAGGAAGGGGTCTGACCACCGGCCGGTAACCCGGGTAACGAGCCGTAACCCCGTTACCCCGCGGAGGAAGGGGGGGCGGGGGGGCTCCACCAACAGGCCTTAGAATAGTCCCGGGCCGCGCGGTCACTTAGCGGGGTGTTCAGTAACGCGCGGGGACATGCAAATATTGGGGAGGCGATTAGGGTGGCGCTGGGGGGGGGGGGGGGGGGGGGGGGGCCAGGGAGGGGGGGGGGGGGGGGGGGGGGGGGGGGGGGGGGGGGGGGGGCCCG
>OLKM01000306.1:171661-252063 GCA_900291075.1 Melanogrammus aeglefinus | reverse complement strand
ACGCATACACACACATACATACACACACACACATACACACACACACAATCACACGCATACACACACATACGTACACACACACACACAAACACATGTACACACACACACACACACACACATACATACAGACCCCCCCCCACGTATACACACAGCCCTACCCGACCACACACCCCCACCCTGATCCCACACAAACGCACACACACATTACACCAAAACACACACACACAGACACAGACACACACACACACACACACGGGTACATGCACACATACAAACACACACACGTGTACACACATAAACACACGCACACCCCAGACGTCCTTCGTTGGGAACGAGACCACCGCAGTGTTCCTTACGTTCCCCACAATACAGCACGTGAAGTGGCGTCCTGACCGGGGACGCAGGCCGGGGTGTCGCGTTTATCGGAGGGGAGCAGGAAATGACTTGTGATGCTGGCTGCCTGCCAGCCTCCTCCCATACTAATACAGATCACTGGAGAGGATTTTATTTACTTAACGAACAACCCCGACTACAACATCAACATGCTGTTGTTATTTAATTGGCTGCAATAAATAAAGAAATAAAGATGCCTGGCTTCCATTTTGTGGTCGGGAGTGTTTTCCACAAGAATGCGGGAACAATACTAATGCATTAAGCACTCTGAACACAGCTCTCTCTCCCCCCCTCGCTCCCTGTCTGTGTGTGTCTCTCTCCCCCTCTCTCCCTGTCTGTGTGTGTCTCTCTCCCCCTCTCTCCCTGTCTGTGTGTCTCTCTCCCCCTCTCTCACTGTCTGTGTGTGTCTCTCTCCCCCTCTCTCCCTGTCTGTGTGTGTCTCTCTCCCCCTCTCTCCCTGTCTGTGTGTCTCTCTCCCCCTCTCTCCCTGTCTGTGTGTCTCTCTCCCCCTATCTCTCCCCCTCTCTGTGTGTCTCTCTCCCCCTATCTCCCCTCTCTCTCCCCCCTCTCTCCCTGTCTGTGTGTGTCTCTCTCCCCCTATCTCTCCCCCTCTCTGTGTGTGTCTCTCTCCCCCTATCTCTCCCCCTATCTCTCTCTCTCTCTCTGAGTGCTCAACCTGTTCAGTTCTGCTGAAAGCATCTTAACAAAGTCTGGAGGACAACCTGAACTAACCCCAAACACCCTCTACTCATACACACACACACGTGCACACGCACACACACACACACACAAATGCATACACTAACACACACACACACACACAAATGCATACACTAACACACACAAATATGTGCACACAAGAACCCAAGCACACGCAAGCACACGCACGCACACACACACACACACACACACACACACACACACACACACACACACACACACACACACACACACACACACACACACAGGCCAATCAACAAGCAGCAAGAAAGACTCCAACAGGGCCTGTTTATCCCCAGGTAGAAGACAGGCCCTGTAGTACTACCTATCACTGGGACCATCACTCCCCAGTCGACTGTAACACTACCTATCACTGGGACCATCACTCCCCAGTCTACTGTAACACTACCTATCACTGGGACCATCACTCCCCAGTCTACTGTAACACTACCTATCACTGGGACCATCACTCCCCAGTCTACTGTAACACTACCTATCACTGGGACCATCACTCCCCAGTCTACTGTAACACTACCTATCACTGGGACCATCACTCCCCAGTCTACTGTAACACTACCTATCACTGGGACCATCACTCCCCAGTCTACTGTAACACTACCTATCACTGGGACCATCACTCCCCAGTCTACTGTAACACTACCTATCACATCCATCACACCCCAGGCTGGTATTCCACACACACAGAGAACACTCAAGCATCGATCCCCCCCCTCCCACGTCGTGTAACGTGATCGGCTGCGATTGGTTCACGTCTGAAATAGCCCCCCCCCCACTCTCTCTCACCGCGCCCAGCGGGGGGCCGCGGCCAGGGAGGGGTTAACAACGTCTAAAGGTCACCGAAGGCTCTTGTTTATCAAGCGCTCCCAAACTGTACTGGTGGAGCTGGTCCCAGTGAGTGAGGACCTCAGTGAGACCACCCAGGGCCTGATGTGTAGGGTACTACACTGCAATACACAACACTACACAACACTAACCTACACAACACTAACACAACACTAACCTACATTACACAACACTACACTAACCTACAGTACATTACACTACACAACACTACACTAACACAACACTAACCTACAGTACATTACACTACACAACACAACACAACACTACACAACACTACACTAACCTACAGTACATTACACTACACAACACAACACTAACCTACAGTACATTACACAACACTACACTACACTAACCTGTATTACACTACACAACACTAACACTGCATTACACAACACTACACAACACTACACTAACCTACAGTACATTACACTACACAACAGAACACTAACCTACAGTACATTACACTACACAACACTAACACTGCATTACACTACCACTACACTACACTACACAACAATACACTACACTAACACAACACTAACCTACAGTACATTACACAACACTACACTACACAACACTACACTACACTACACAACACTAACCTACAGTACATTACACTACACAACACTACACAACACAACACTACACTACACTACACAACACTACACTAACCTACAGTACATTACACTACACAACACTACACTACATAACACAACACTACACTACACAACACTACACTAACCTACAGTACATTACACTACACAACACTACACTACACAACACTAACACTACACTACACAACACTACACTAACCTACAGTACATTACACTACACAACACTACACTACACTACACTACACTAACCTACACTGCATTACACTACACTACACAACACAACACTAACCTATATTACACTACACTACACTAACACTACACTAACACTAACACTAACATTAACACTACACTACACTAACACAACGACGGACCAGTCCACACCAAACGAGGGACCAGTCCTCATCAAACGAGGGACCAGTCCTCATCAAACGAGGGACCAGTCCTCATCAAACGAGGGACCAGTCCTCATCAAACGAGGGACCAGTCCTCATCAAACGACGGACCAGTCCTCATCAAACGAGGGACCAGTCCTCATCAAACGACGGACCAGTCCTCATCAAACGAGGGACCAGTCCTCATCAAACGACGGACCAGTCCTCATCAAACGACGGACCAGTCCTCATCAAACGAGGGACCAGTCCTCATCAAGCGGCCCCAGCCCCTCACACCGACCCCTCGTCAGGGAGCAGATTGTCCTTTAAGGTTGTACTTCATCAGTGTGATGACGGCGGCGGTCTTCATCTGTCACATGAGACGGAGGCTGTGCGCCGCCAAGGGAGGCCACTTCACAGGCTGTTTTCGGCGGGAACCCGCCCGTGTTTCTGGCGCAGTGACTGCTCGCCTAACGAGCTGGGTCATAAATAAATGCATGCTCTTAATTAGCCTGCGTGTGGCGGGGGGGGGGGGGGGATGGCGTTGGGCGGTGGCCTTTGAGCAGATGTCCTTCCTCTCTCTCCATCCCCCCCTCTCTCTCCTCTCTCTCTCTCTCTCTCTGTGTGTTGTGGTCCTCTCCCTCCCCCCCTCTCCTCTGTCCTCTCACTCTCCTTCTCTCCCTCCTTTCTCCTTCTCTTTCTGAGTTGTGGTCCTCTCCCTCCCCTCCCTCTCTCCTCTCTCCGCCTCTCTCTGTGTTTTGGTCTTCGCCTCTCTCCCCTTCTCTCCTCTCTCTCCTTCTCGCTCTCTGTGTTTTGGTCTTCTCTCTCCCCCTCTCTCTCTCTCTCTCTCTCTCTCTCTCTCTCTCTCTCTCTCTCTCTCTCTCTCTCTCTCTCTCTCTCTCTCTCTCTCTCTCTCTCTCTCTCTCTCTCTCTCTCTCTCCTCTCCTTCTCTCCTCTCTCCTCCTCTCTCCCCTGTCCATTAATCTATTAAGCTGCTTCTCCTCGCTGGTCTCTCTGGTTAGCATCATCTTCAGCTGGTCTCTCTGGTTAGCATCATCTTCAGCTGGTCTCTCTGGTTAGCGTCGTCTTCAGCTGGTGCTCAGCTTGCGCCACTAGCATCAAGAGACTTTCACGTGGACTTGGAACCAACCAAACACCTGACGGACGGACGGACGGACGGACAGACAGACAGGTAAAGGCTGGGTTTGCATAATGCGTACTGAAGCTAGTGATCGGCCCATAAAGGCTCGCAGAAAACCACAAAACGTTTGTTTTATTGCGACTTAACAGTCCTCCTCCTCCAACCCCCCCCAGGCCTCCTCCTCTTCGTCCTCCTCCTCCTCCTCCTCTTCCTTCTGCTCCTCTTCCTCCTCCTGCTCCTCTTCCTCCTCCTCTTCCTCCTCCTGCTCCTCTTCCTCCTCCTCTTCCTCCTGCACCTCCTCCTCCTCCTCCACCTCACCCCCGCTGCGCAACAAATCAACATTTGTCCAAAACCATTTCTGCAAAGTGGTCGGGGACGCGGATCGCAGGAGGACATTAGCGGCGGACATTAGTATTATTGCTGCTGGCTGCGGGGGGTCCGGGGGCCTCCGGGGGCCATATGTGTGGCGGGACGCTGAGGTCAGCCCACAGCCAAGGTCACCTTTTTCCCGCTGAAATTATTAAGTGCTCGGGCGGTAATCAGATGAGACACGGCGCATACGGCGGCGTGCATAGCAACCCATTTATTTATAGAGCCCAAACCAAAATGACCAGTTGGTTTAATTTAATATCCAGCAATGGGATTATACGCAGAAACAAATTACCTAAGTGGGGGTACTCACAAAACCAAAATCTTTTAACAATGATGGAGACCCATGGACATCATGTCTGCCGCGTTATTTTCATTATCAGCCCCCCCCCCCTCCCCACCAGCATTCTGTTCGGCCGCGTTTCACCGCTGCCCCCCCCCCCCCCGGCTGACACACGGACCCCATGGGTCCAGAAGGCTCCGTTGAGACGCGCTCCCGCCCCGCGACACTGACCCCCGGTCCATGTCTGGACACCGGGTCACGCCTCCACCCCCCTCCACCTTCCTCCACCCCCCTCCCTGGTGGGGCCGGTCCTCTCCGTCGGGACGTCCCGGGTGAGGGGAGAGGGGAGAGGGGAGAGGGGAGAGGAGAGGAGAGGAGAGGAGAGGGGAGAGAGGAGAGAGGAGAGGTAGACGAGGGGAGGTGAGGGGGTGAGAGAGGAGAGGGTGAGGGGCAGAGAGAGAGGGGGGAGGCGGAGAGAGAGGGTAGAGGGAGAGGGGGAGGGAGGGAGAGGGGAGAGGGAGAGGGGGGAGGAGAGGGAGAGGGAGAGGGGGAGGAGAGGGAGAGAGAGGAGGAGGAGGAGAGAGGAGAGGGGGAGGAGAGAGAGGGAGAGGGAGAGAGGGGGGAGGCAGAGGAGTGAGAGATGAGGGTGGAGAGGGGAGAGGGGAGAGGAGAGGAGAGGGGCGAGGAGCGAGAGGGGAGAGAGAGGAGAGGGGAGAGGAGAGGGGAGAGGAGGCCTCAGGGCGCGGGCCCCACGGACAGGCCGGTGAGGAGTCTGGTCGCCGTGGCGATGACGTGCGTGCGGTGTCGTCTCTTAACGAGCGGTGGTAATGGACGATCCGTCTGAGGGCGCGTGGAACCGGAGCGGAAGGACGTTTCAACTGAGGATAAACGTCGACATGGAACCATTCCTCCTCTGAGACGTAGCGGTAGTATTAGTATTATTAGTATTATTATTATTTGTGTTATTATCAAGGCATGCCATTAGACTTCAGCCTCAATATCTCATCGGCTGTCAAATCTCCCAATCTACCCGGACACGGTTGCCAACCGCAATCAAAAATAACTCTGTCCCGTCGACTTAATGAAAAACAAGCACTTGGCTATAAACTTGTAGTCATCCTCTATCCAATCACAATGTCTTGAGTAATTAAAATGATTAGCTTAATTAGCTTAATTAACTAAATTTGACTACAGGACATGGCCATATGGCGAAGAAAAACAAAGATGGAAGCTAATTAAAGTTAAAATAATGCAGGTTTTAATTAACTCAACCCTTAGGCATCAACATTTTCAAATTTATCCAAGCTGATAATTAAAAAGTCCTTTTGCCCAAGCAACATTTCTTCTCTCAGCTAATTAAATCTGGAAATAAATTAGCAACATGACGCTCCAAATATTAATTCCTGCTAGAAGATGACTTCACTTCCTAATGAAATTAATGAGCTGCGGCCAGCCATGTGGGGGCCCTTACGCCCGCTGGCGTGGCCCCCGTGTAAGGCAGCGCCGGCTGGGCCCCGGGGCCCACATTTACAATGGTAATGAAGACTCTTTAGCTGTGTGGCTCTGCTAAAGCAGCAGCCAACATGGAGATGTATTGACGCCCACGGCCTCCTCCATAAGGACGGGAGGAGGGAGCTCCACACAAGAAACTTTCTCCCCCTTACTCCACCTCCCTCTCCACCTCCCTCTCCTCCTCCTCCCCCTCCTCCTCCCCTCCTCCTTCTCCTCCCCCTCCCCCCTCCTCCCCCTCCTCCTCCTTCTCCTCCTCCTCCTCTCTCTCCTCCTCCTCTCTCCTCCTCCTCCTCCTCCCTCCTCCTCCCGCCTCCTCCTCTCCCTCCTCCTCCCCCCATGGAGCAGAAAGCAGCCAGCGCTACCAGCAGCCCGCCAGTCCACGAGCTGTGGCCCGCGCCGTGCCAGCCCATTGCAGACCCCACCACACCACCACCACCACCACCACCACCACCACCACCACCACCACCACCACCACCACCACCATCCACCACCACCACCACCACCTCCACCACCACCACCACCACCACCACCACCACCACCACCACCCCCTCGCCTGGGAGCCCAGGGGCTCTGTGGCAGGGCCGGGGGAGTGGTGGTGGTGGTGGTGGTGGTGGTGGTGGTGGTGGTGGTGGTGGTGGTCAGATGTATGTGTGTAGGCAGCGTGGGAGGAGCCTCTTGTGTCTTGATGCTATGGAGCCTCAAAGCCCCCCTCGTTATCCACCATTACGGCTGTGTTTGAACAGAGCGCGGAAACAGTGTCCAGCTGAACAAACACCCACGCCGCGCGAAGCCAGCAGGCCGCCGCGAGCCGCCGCGTGACGCCAGCGAGCCGCCGCGTGCTGCGTGAAACATGGAACCCCGCGCTGTAATTAACGCGGCGCAGCGGCAGGATTTATCGACGCTTAAATGCGCATTGGATGCTAAAGCGAAGCCATTTTCAGGGCGTACGTTATTTTATGATGTCCTAGTATTACAGACCGAGTGTGGGCCGGATTTATTAGAATGGGAGGGATGACCTCTTGATGAGTGCGTGCTGTATCATACAACAAGCTCACGGGGCTCCAGACAAACCGCCACTAGCTGTTAGCGACCAGCTCGGTTAGCTTTTAGAAAGTTGGAGTGAAGGGACATGTAGATAAACTGTTATTTACTACACATGAACTGATTAATAAAGTGTATGTATAAAATGAATATTATTGATTAAGTAGATGATGTGTAATTCTCCTGATTAAAATATATTTCAAAACATTTTACAATAGGGGTACAATAATTAGTACCCCTTTACATTAATTAACAAATATTAATGTAGTCATAAGCACTAATTAAAAGCACTACGGTTAGAGGGGGACAGTGGACAGAGGGGCGGGGCCATTGGACAGAGGGGCGGGGCCATTGGACAGAGGGGCGGGGCCATTGGACAGAGGGGCGGGGCCACTGGACAGAGGCAGTGGACAGAGGGGCGGGGCCAGTGGACAGAGGCAGTGGACAGAGGGGCGGGGCCAGTGGACAGAGGGGCGGGGCCAGTCCTCCCCCATGTTAGGGGCCGTCACACTTTTGTTTGGGTAAAAAAAAGTTCCCCGATAAAAAAGTGTGGGAGTGTTGATAAAAAGCATAGATAATTATGTTTACTAGAGACAGAGCGGATCCAGTCGGCGAGGGGGACATCAAACTGTAAAAAAAATGAAAGCCGCCCTTTTGATTTTGTCAGCTTTTTTTTGTTAATAATTCATGAGCTCCTCTGGCATCGCTGACGCGGTACGTAAATAACTTCTCATTCCATTAAGCGGCGCCCGTGATGACGCTGACAGCGCCGCCGCCCCTGACACCCCGCTCTACGGCACGGCGCGCACCACAATAAGCTAACGACCTCCGCCCCTTTAATGTGGGGAGCGCCGCGCTCCGAGACACTTTGGGAGGATTTCAAATTAAAGGTATCTGCTTGGCCGGGGTGACGGCGGATCAGCGCGGAGATCTGGGGTGAAGCACGCGGCTCAGCGCAAAGCTAGTTAGCACACATCAAAGCGCCGCCCGCCGCTCGGAGCTGCGTGGACGCCCCGCCCTCGTCACAAGCCGACGCCGTCGCTCCTAAGCAGCCGACTTAAAACACCATTAAAAGTGAAAAAACAAATACTTGTTGTAATTACTTGTTTTTTTCTCGACACGCGAGTGCAGCCCGTCGCGCGGCGGCCCTCGCTCTTGTTATCCCGTTAGCTCCATAAACAGAAGAGCTCCAGAGCGCTTTAGGCGGGAGCGCTGGAGTCACCAGAAGGGAGCATCGGAGAACACGGAAACACAACCGACGCTGTAGAGGAACGACCATGTATATAACGGTAGATGTGTTCTGTAGAGAAACCTCCAGTTATAAACAATGACTAGCATAAACTATAACTAGTATAAACTAGGTGTTCAGTAACGTTCAGGTATAAACTATAACGAGTATGGACTACATTTTCCACAGACCTTGAAACACACTTTGACCAACATTTACGTCTGCGTCATGGCAGGGCTGGCCTCCGACCCCCCGACTGATACGTCAGACTACACGCGGTACTGTGCAGGAGCAGATCCATCACGAGTTCTGCCTCCTGGGGTCCCAAACCAAACGCCCGCTGGTCACCCTGAGACCAGACCCACCAACCCTGGACCTGGGTCACGTCTCCCTCCACCCTCACAACCTCAGGGGTACATCCGACCATCTCTCAGGGAACAGATAGAGAGAAGAGGAAAAGACTGGAGATAAAAATCAGCCTCTGCCTAACGAGATAAAGTTCTTATCTTAATCTAATGACTCCATGGGTTTAATTTGTCAGAGGTGGCTGACGACGAGGAGAAAATAGAACGGGAAGGTTGTTAATAGGGATGGCTATAGAGGGGGAGAGGGGGGAGGGAGAGAGAGAGAGAGAGAGAGAGAGAGAGAGAGAGAGAGAGAGAGAGAGAGAGAGAGAGAGAGAGAGAGAGAGAGAGAGAGAGAGAGGGAGAGAGAGAAAAAAAAGAGAGAGGAGGAAGAGAGAGAGAGAGAGAGAGAGAGAGAGAGAAGAGAGGAGAGGAAGAGAGAGAGAGAGAGAGAAAGAGAGAGGAGGAGAGAGAGAGAGAGAGAGACAGAGGGACAGAGAGAAAAAAAAGAGAGAGGAGGAAGAGAGAGAAAGAGAGAGAGAGAGAGAAAAGAGAGAGGAGGAAGAGAGAGAAGAGAGAGAGAGAGAGAGAGAAGAGAGAGGAAGAGAGAGAGGGAGAGAAAGAGAGGACGGGGGAGAGAGAGAGAGAGAGAGAGGAAGAGAGAAGGAGAGAGGACGAGGAAGAGAGAGAGAGAGAGAGAGAGAGAGAGAGAGAGAGAGAGAGAGAGAGAGAGAGAGAGAGAGAGAGAGAGAGAGAGAGAGAGAGAGACTAAAGACTCACCTGTTCAGAGTCCACCTCGACTCTGCATAGCCACCCTCCCCCTTCTGGCCACCGTTGTACACTGTATTGCATTGTGTTGTATTGTGTTGTATTTTATTGTATTAAATTAACTGTGTAGCAACTGCAGTAGCTGCTATCATTGCTGTAACACGGGGAATTGGTTAGCCTAGCGATTGTTGTACTTGCACTTGGTTCTATGAACATCCTTTTTTATTGTTGCACTTCTTATGACAAATGTACTTATTGTAAGTCGCTTTGGATAAAAGCGTCTGCTAAATGTCCTAAATGTAAATGTAAATGTAAAGGTACGGGGAGACGTTGTAGCAGCGTGGTGGTGGAGATGTGTTTCTTTCCATGCAAGCGGTTTGCTATAGCTGTTAACGATAGCTAATTAGCACCTTGTTCCCTGCGCGTGCGCGCGGCTCCGTACCACGGCAGCACGGGGTATTTATAACCGGCGCTGGGCGGGCGGAGCGGTAGACAAACAGATCACCGCGGCCGCCGCACGCTGAGGAGAACCAAAGCAGGCCTCCGTCTGAGGGCCCAGACCGGTGTGGAGGAACGCTGGCGTTCCCAGGCAGACTAAAGGGTGAACTGGACCGCATCAGTACAGCGCTTTACCAACCAGTGGCCCCACAAAGCGCCGGTCAATATCGCCTCACCTTCACCCAGACGCCGACGGCGGCGTCAACCACGCAGGGCGACAGCCAGCTCGTCAGGGAGCAGTCAGGGTGAGGCGCCTCGCTCAGGGACGCCTCGGCACTCAGCTAGCAGGAGCCGGGGATGGAACTAGCAACCTTCAGGTTGTCAACCCGCTCTACCTCCTGAGCCACACGCCGCCCAGTGTGTGTGCGCCCTTCCTCCCAGGCGTTTGATTGGCCGCTCTCTCCTGCGACACCAGACCTGGTCGTGTGAGAGACGTTAGGAGGAGGGGGGGGGGGGAAGCAACGACAGCGACGTGTGAATCCGTGCACTGATTAGTCTGATGTGTTCACTGGATTGTGATTCTTTTTTAATTAACGACGGAGTTACCGGCTCTGTGAGATCGTTCCCTCGGGGAGTGGAGCGGACGGCAGAGTCTGACACAAGATCCCTGCTGACACCGGCCCTGTTGGGGCGCCCCCCCCCACCCCTCAACGGAGGAGGTCTCCCTCCCCACAGAGGACCAGGGGTCTGGAACCTGAGCTCCAGGGGTCTGGAACCATCCGTTCTGGAACCACCCTCAGATCCATAATTAGAAAAAGAGATATGGTCCAACAGAAAAATGTCTGTTTGTGTGTGGAAATCAGGCTGTAGTGTTTTAATTCAAATGTAGTATTCTCTATGGAAATATATATCTTTTAATAGTATTAGTTATTGGAATAGATTAGAAAAGGCAACCGTACAGTATGAAGGGGCGTCTGCAGAGTATTAATATGTTTTCTGAGGCGGTTCTGTTGAACTCTGCGTCTCCACTCCTCAGTCATAATACAGTCTCACCCTCACATCACACGTTCCTCTAAAACACTACTTGGCGAGGGCCCTGATCATCAAAGCAGCGTCCTCCCCATGCTGATAAACAACATGGAGGTGTCCAGGACACTTGGGTTAGAAGAACACTCTCAGTGGAAACACGTCGGAGCCGGTTTCAGGACGCCTCCTGAAACGACGACCACGTCCTCACAGGAAAGTGGTTCAGCTAAATGTCACCTTGTGAGTGCAACACGCCCCAACAGAGACAGAGGCCAGCCAACAGCTGCATACAGCGCTGGAGATACTCCACACATCCAGCGGCCTGTCGGCCATGATGTACGCGGCACTCTGCTATCTGCTCCCACACAGAGGAGATCGGTTTGATATTGTTATTAACATGTCCTCAATCATAAATCACCAAAGTAGCGGAGGCGGCGCGGGTATCAGATTACGGCGGGCGGAGCGACGCATCCTGGCCTCGCGCGCGCCGTGATTTTAAACCCCCGGCCGCAGCTCATCGCTCGGCCCGCGGACCCCCGGACGACGTGGTTGCCATTCAAACGTAATAACCGCGCTGAATACGATCTACATCCTATTATGTAAATGTACGCTCCGCTCCGTGATACAGGCTCTGAGCCGCGCCCTCCCCCCTCATCCTCTTCGTCGCCAGGGTTTATCACGCCGTGACGGCCACGACCCGGCCCGGCCCGGCCCGGACGCGCGCCCGGCACTTCCTGCGATGTCAGGCCGCGATGTCACATCCTGTCACAATAACCTCCGCCGTCACCGGCGCCCTCTGCTAGTCTGCGTCCTTTACTAGCATCTCGCCGCGTGCCGCGCGGAGACACGAACCACCGTGCGGTCCCAGCGTGTTGCTAACCCGTCCGCGCACATCACCAGGCAGAGCGTGACTCTTGTCGCCCGCTCTGTCTTCGTGGTGCGTCCGTTCCTCCGGCGCGTCGGGGCCCTCTTGGCCGTTGTGCCGTCGCACACATTGTCATGTCAGAGCGGTTCTCTGCCGCGGCGCAGCACAGCTGTCAGCCTGTTTTAACGGCCGCGCGTGCTATGTGTAATTTCTTTAACGCGGGGCCGGGCGGATAGCCTTATCATCGCTGTAATGGCTGCCACATGCCACCCCGCATCGCCCGGCTCCCACAAGGACGCCCCTAATTCCTTTAATGTATTCCCGCCAAGCAGTGGGGCGTCGACAGCGGTGTTTACAGACGGGGAACATCACCGGGACGCCGCTAACCTTTTAGCTTAGGGAGGATTTCACGGCTGCGCTGCGTTTTCACGGTCAAGGTACTTTAGTGTTCCGCGTGGAGAACCGGGCCAGCGCCGGCGGGAGACGGAGAGGAGGACAGAGTCCCCGATCGGCGGGAAAGTTAACTTTCCTGCGAGGTCCTGCCGGCTCAGGATTGGACCGGTCAAATGTGTTTGATGTGCGCGACGGACCAATCGACTCCTCCGCTGAAGAAGAGCGGTTAGCATGTTTAATAGTCTGTTTGTTTCTGTGTTCTGAAACGCCGTGTTTCTGGACAGGCCCTGGCCGGTCCTTTGTACCGCCGCCAGCGGCGTGCGGCGGTGTGTGTGCGGTGTAAACACCATCTGGGCTCCGTTTAATCCGCCTCTACAGGTCGTCCGTTCTGAGGGGGCCCGCGTGGCTCGCCGCCGCGCCCCCCCCCCGACCCCAACGCCGCTTCAAAGCTCACCTCCCTCTCCCATGCCGCGCCGCGCTCCACGGGCGCCGTCACCTGATCAAAGACCCCCCCCTCCATCCCTCCCCGTGGATACGGCCAATCACGGCATGTCGAGCCCGGCCAATCAGCTTTGATCCCATTAGCATCAGGCCTGGTGCCATAGTGCTGAATTAAGGCCCCTCCCGTTGCGTTTGGGGCCAGGATACCTTCAGTGTTATTTCCTTATCTGCTGCGGTCGCAGCGGAAGGTAGGACGGTTCTGTCCCCACTTCAAACACACGGTTCGTACCGTGATAGTGAGCTACTTTAAGGGCCGCTGGTCACGCTCCCATTAAATGACCAGACGGCGCCTTTAGAGATTGCGAAATATATATATTTTTTCGCCTCATCGCGGAGCGGTGAATATGCCAAGGTCATATGATAAATTATGCTAAATATTGATAAACGGCCGTTCAGAATATACTTCATTTATCTTGCGTGTCAGGTGAGCCCGACGTGGCAGATGGGCTGAGGTTTGGTGGTTCACGGGGACGGCTCACAGACATCAGCCCGGCCCGGAGTCCCGCCGGGGGCTCAACTCAAACTCCTTTTACGGCCAAGCACACGAAACACAAGCAGGGTGGACAACTTGTTTATACAAAAATGTATTTTCATAAATACATAAGATGGGCTGCGTTAACCAAAAGTTAACACACGTGCTCTATAGAACAGGATGCACCTCCTCAAGCCCAGACGGGACATTTCGGGAATCCCAGAGAAAATGTTGATAATAGATTTGTACAAGGTTCAGTCAAAATACTCAAGACTCACTCAGAGTTCACCTACACTCCGCAGAGCTCTACCCCTTGCGCACTTATCGCAAGTTTGTACATCCTGGCACTTAAAGATAGTACTTGCCAATGTACCGACAGCGATATATTGCTGTTTCCTTCTTCTGACTCATGTACTTATTGTAAGTCCAAAAGCGTCCAAATGCCCTAAATCTAAATCTAAATCTAAATCTAAATCTAAATCTCAATCTAAGAATTGGCTGTGTCTCGTTTTGAGGCGGGACGACCACGGCCAGAGACGTCCTCTCCATCCCACCTCCCTGCAGAGACCACAATGAGCTCACCATCCGGCAGAACCTTCCAGACCCACGACCCCTCCCCCCGTAACCTTTCGGCCCGCCATGTGGCGCAGAGGTCGGTCCGTGTGCGCCTATGTGAGCGGGCGCACTGGCGGAGGAGGTGGTGGTGGTGGAGGTCCTCCAGCCCCCCCACCTCTGGCTCCACCTGCCCTCTCCGTGTCCGTCTGCTCGGCCATGTGGGGCCCAGATGCGGCCGCCAGAATAATCTGGGGCCGTGCAGCGAGGCGGGCGTCCATCTGGAGCCGCGGCGCCGCGCTAAGCCTCTGGAAGGGCCGGGGCCAGAGCTGGGGCCCCCGCACCAAGCGGACCTCGAGGGGGCCTCCTATAGAGACTCCACCACCACACGATGAAGGGTGTGGGGGCGGAGGAAGAGGAGGAGGCCCCGCCCCCCGACACGACGGAGCAGACGCACGGAGGAGAAATGAAGCCCGGTGATAAATCATAAACCTGTTTCTAAAGGAGATGCTGTTAATAAAGATCCGTTAAAATGGTATGAAGGGGTCTTAGTTCTCTCGTTCTCCTCCTTTCTGTGACCACACAGAGGAGGAGATGAGAGGAGGAGAAGGAGGAGGAGGAAGAGCGCCAGGAGGAGTAATACGAGGATGAGCAACAGGAGGAGGAGGAGGAGGAGAGAGGAGGAGGAAGAAAAGGAGGAGGAATAAGAGGATGAGCAGCAGGAGGAGGAGGAGGAGGAGGGAGGAGGAAGAAGAGGAGGAGGAATAAGAGGATGAGCAGCAGGAGGAGGAGGAGGAGGAGAGAGGAGGAGGGCTTGGTGAAGCGAGGCAGGCTGGAGGAGCGTTTGCCTGTGACCAGGAGGCCCCGACGAGGAGCTGGAGAGCAGGAGCTTCTGGCAGCAGATCTCAACGAGGTCTCCTCACACTCTGCCGCCGCCCTCGGGCCTGGCACATCCCGCGCCCCCGTCCCCTCGGCGTGGAGCCTCCCTGACGTCCCTCCAGGACAACACTCCACCTCCAGCCCTTCATCGCTCGGCGCGTGTCAACAGCCGGCTGTCCACCAATCAGACGGGACCTTGTGTTTTGCAAACAGAAGGACGTGAACACAAACCACAGCTCTCGAGCCCCGGCAGGTAGTGCTGCGAGGTCTCCCCCGCGCTCCACCCTCGGTCCTCCTGCAGGCTCGTCGTCGGGGGGTATGTATTCCCGGAGGGTTGGGGTTTTTCTGCGGGGGGGGGGGCTCTGGGGTTCAGCGACGGCAGATGCAGCCCGCCCCCGCCTGCCACACCACTTCACAGCCTATTCAATTAGCGGAGAAGGCCGGGTGACGGCGGCATAATGGAGATGATGAGATGCACAAGGACAGGTGAGACTAATCAGAGAGGCTCCCCATTGTCTGCCAGCGAGCATCATTACGGAGAGAGAGGGAGAGGACTCTCACTCTGCTGTGAGCCCAGAGAAACAGAAACTCTCTCTCTCTCTCTCTCTCTCTCTCTCTCTCTCTCTCTCTCTCTCTCTCTCTCTCTCTCTCTCTCTCTCTCTCTCTCTCTCTCTCTCTCTCTCTCTCTCTCTCTCTCTCTCTCTCTCTCTCTCTCTCTCTCTCTCTCTCTCTCTCTCTCTCTCTCTCTCCCTCTCCTCTCTCTCTCTCTCTAACGAGCACCTCTGATTATCCCCTACCTACCGGGTGATTGGGGGTGGTGTTTAGCGATATGACGGAGGAGTAGAAAGAAGAGAAAGTTGTGGTGGGGATACTTGTTTAAAGTGTTTTTGAAAGGTTCCTACATACTACACTGACGTTCTGGGTGTAGTGCCACATACGGGTGTCTTTCCCTGGGTACCTCAGATCAGAGGCCGAGACCAACACGTTGTCTTAACGTTCAAAAGGCAGCGAACACATAACCGTCCTTCAAAGGAAATGAATTCAACAGATTTAGAAGAAGCGTTTTTAGACACTTTTTTACATTTGACCCCAACCGATCCGACTGGCAGATCACCGTCTCCAACCGCCAGTGACAGGAGAGACGAACACGAACCCTGGGTTGTCCCGGTCTTCCTCAGACTCCAGGTGCCATCATTTACATTTGGGGCATTTAGGGAAGACTATTTTATCCAAAGCAAGAGAGGGGGGGGGGAAGGAGGCTATGCAGAGTCTAGGGGAACTCTGAACAAGTAAGCCTTGAGTCCGTAGCACCAGCTCTGATTGGTGCTAACGACGGCCGGGGGGACATAATCCCCCCGGCCGGAGTGAAGGACACAGGAAGGGTCACCGGAGAACTAAACTAGGAGTCGGCCCGGAGCCCTCAGGCTAACGACTTAAAGTTAGCTCGATTAACGACACTTCTTAGATACTTCCCAGGTCTTACTCACTTAGTAAGGCCTGGAGGAGGTGCTGGACTGGGAGACATCCCATGGCCTCTGGTTTTCTGTTGCTGTGGACTTTTTATCAGCACTCCATCACTAGCTAACCACGAACCAAGAGCAAGAACGTGTGTTGTGAGTTTGCTAGCAACACGGTGTAGCTTAGCAGCCCACCACGGCCCTGTGAACCTGTGCTAACTACCAACCAGCACCCGGGTCTAGCGTATTAACTGGCTCATAAGGTGTTAGCATCACAGCTAGCTTCAGTTAGCTTTATTTTCTGTGAAAATGGTCTACCTAGTGAGGGAAATGCTGACTGACTCCCTGAAGAAAACATCAAGGAAATAAAGATACTAGGATCTCTGTATTTCTTGTTGGTGAATCCATCACCTGATCCTCGTGACGGAGAATATGGTAATAAAAGATGAAGCCGTCTGCAGGTCTGCAGCTCCAGTTATGAGCTAATCCAACGTGACGAATGCAGCCAGATAGCCGTCGTCTTATTCTCCCTATCGTTCCAGACGATCATAATGCTGTAAATATTAAGCCGGGCTCTGCTTCCTTCTGCGTGGGAACCCGAGTCGTCCTGGGTGCAAGATGAGTGACGGAGATGTTTGGATCTGAGACGACGACATTTGTATGTTTGAATGCATGCCATCCACCATCACATGGATGCATCTTGCTTCCCGGCACTGTGTGTTCCACACACCCCGTCTTTGTTCGGCGGTGTCCAGATCAGCAGGGACACACCCAGAAGATCAGTCCCCCTCGGTCGACTGCGCCCGTCACCTCCGTCCCACGGTAACTTGCTGGCGGCGAGAATAAACCTTGCAGATTAGAATTGATGCATTTTCCCTGCCTCCCACATCTATCATTTGCTCTTATCCAACACCATCGCAGCAATTTCCCTCCCTTAATGTAGGCTTGATGGGAGAAGGAAATCCTCAATTCTCACAGAACTGGAAAACACATTTGTGGCATTGCTCGGCGGTAACTAAACTGTCAGGCGATAAGGCGGCCCTCCGTATCAAGTCTGGGGGTAATTCATCTCCCCATCTCCCCTCTTGTATCCTCCTTTGTAACGGCTCAGAAAAACCCAGTCCTCCACGAGCATGGGGCTGCCAGCCCCCCGACAATGAAAAACACCACCATGCCTTCCAGTGCTGCGTCCGGTTCATTAAAGACCCGGTTCACTAAAGACCCGGTTCACTTGAAGACCCGGTTCATTAAAGACCCGGTTCACTAAAGACCCGGTTCATTAAAGACCCGGTTCATTAAAGACCCGGTTCATTAAAGACTCGGTTCACTAAAGACCCGGTTCATTAAAGACCCGGTTCATTAAAGACCCGGTTCAGTAAAGACCCGGTTCACTGAAGACCTGGTTCACTAAAGACCCGGTTCACTAAAGACCCGGTTCATTAAAGACCCGGTTCATTAAAGACCCGGTTCATTAAAGACCCGGTTCATTAAAGACCCGGTTCATTAAAGACCCGGTTCATTAAAGACCCGGTTCATTAAAGACCCGGTTCATTAAAGACCCGGTTCATTAAAGACCCGGTTCATTAAAGAACCGGGTTCATTAAAGACCCGGTTCATTAAAGACCCGGTTCAATAAAGACCCAGTTCACTGGTGTCCGTGGAGGGGGACAGCTGAACAACGTGAGGTGTGGTGTGGGGGGGCACCACACATTCTGTCACCACGGGGGTCGGACGCCATCGTCGTGGTAACCCACGTCACGATCACATCCTGTTAAACCACCAATCACGTGGCTTCAAACCACACTCCACACACCCCGTCCTCACCCGTCCCCTCAACCCCTCACCCCCCTGACACACACACACACACACACACACACACACACACACACACACACACACACACACACACACACACACACACACACACACACACACACACACACACACACACACACACACACACAAAAACACACGCTGCCTTATCTGTCAACGCTGCTTAACTAATGTAATTAATGACTTCATTAACATTTCCGTAATCTATTTTAATAAATCTAACACGGCCTGACGAGGGGGGGGCCTGCGGGCCATGGGGGGGGGGGGGGGGGTGAGGGGGGGTCGTGGCGCAGTCCTTCTGCAGGCCAAGGAAGCCGATTGGGTGACAGCTCAGGCCGAAAAAAACATCATGTGACCACCTGGACGTGTCCAATAGGAGAGCAGCAGCAGATCGTGAGATACCAAACGTTACGGATATCGTAAATTATATAATCAATATGTGGATGATTCGTTGATCGACAGATAGATGGGGGATCTATCTACATGTCTATATATCTATCTATATACTGTCTATCTACTGTATATCTATAGATCTATATAAATCTATATAAATCTATCTATTTTTCTATCTATATATATAGATCGATCTATATGTGTAGATAGATCTAGAACTATAGATCTATTCATTGCTCAAAAGATAGACAGAAGGCTTATCATGAATATCATCTATTAAATGGGTATATATATATATTCGATATCTATATCTTTATAGGTTTAGATCTAGACAGATCCAGAGCCAGACAGATAGCTCTATGCATAGACAGATGGCCTGTTTAATTATTCGGATATGATTACATTTTAATGAATATAATTATCTTAGCAAGCCATGCATCTGTCAAACATGACATGAGTCAACAACAACAATTCTGTCTGAAATCGCTAGAGATAGAGAGATAGAAAAATAGATAGATTCTAACTTTTATAATTATTATTGTCTCACAGCTCAGATGTCTTAACCTACCCCTTAGTTGAGACGTGTCTAGGGTTAGGGTTGGACTCATGTTGACCTTGATAGAGATGTAAAGCCCAGTATAGGCTACAACAATTATTAACGATTATTAGACTGATTAGTCAAGTCGACCCACAGAAAATGTTTAAAATCTAATGATGACGATTGACTAAGCTGTTTAATGACTCATAAATGCATATTTTATAAAGCAAACAAATTTAGGAGATCTTTTTGGACTCCTCCCACTTGTGATGGGTGTTTGCTAGTATGGGGGACATGGGTAGACTAATTCATTAATTAATAATCATTTGATTGACCAAATATGATAATATCAGTTGCAGCCCTAAAACACAAACATTTAACCAGTTCCCCTCAAAACTCCCCTCCCTCATGAAAAGCAGATTAATTAGTTTAGTTCAAGGGGAATGGGAGTACAAAGTAATTAACTGCTACAGTTATATGTATTAGTAATGTGATTACTGCATTTTAGGTAATTGCAATAGATTACAGTAATCTATTTTTGTAATCAGATTACAGTTTTCAGTTTCACGCCATATGTTGCAGTCCAGTTCTGGAATACATTACGTTTATACCCAGAATGCACCACTCGCTGAGTTGCACCACATGCTAAATACTAGCAAAACACCCAGACTACTTCATGTGATGTTAAAGTGAAATAGATCGAGAGAAGGAGAGAGAGAGAGAGAGAAAGAGAGAAGGAGAAAGAGAAAGAGAGAAAGAGAGAGAGAAAGAGAAAGAGAAGAGAGAAAGAGAAGAGAGAAGAGAGAGAGAAGAGAGAGAGAGAGAGAGAGAGAGAGAGAGAGAGAGAGAGAGAGAGAGAGAGAGAGAGAGAGAGAAAGTGATTGAGTTTACGTGGGAGTATGATTCCGGTGACTAACCTCTTTTAAAAACACATCCGCTGACAGACTAAACAGAGCAAGAGTATAAAAATATAAAGTTATCCATGGGGGCAATAATTAAGCAATAAAAGGTGTCTATCTCTAAGTGTGGGAGCTTTTAAACGCGTTATTGATGTACTGCGAGGTTCAGATGATGATTCATGTCAGCCGTGGAAGAGCAGGAATGCACTTAAAGTCTCCTCACCCGAGCCGGCACATAAACATTAGCTAACACAAACAGATGGGTTAATAGATGTTTCACTGGGGAAATACTGACGTTGATAAGGGGGGTGGGGGTGGGGGACAGACAGCTGCCATTTTAAAGCTCACGGGTGGCGTGGGGGGTGCTGGTAGTATGTTCGCAGCCCACACCATAAGGCTTGCATCCCCAGTGAAACCCCGGGCTAGGGCCCGTCTCTGAAGCAGCTCTCTGCTGGTGGAGGTCCAGCGCGGGCAGACGGAGGAACACACCGTCTTCAGTCACCTTCAACGGACACCTTTAAGATGTTATGAGAGAAGGTGGGAGATTCTGGTGTCGCTGCAGAAAGAACCGGATAAGAATAGAACCATATGAAACCATATCATCGGTGCATGCTGCATTATTGAAACGGTACGTTGTAGACTTGATCATACCTCACTAACCTAACCTAGCCTGACTCACGGGTCTTCAGTCGTCTAAAGGTTTGCGGGGCCGACACTGCTGACTGGAAGACACCGTAAACAATGAGCGGACGGAGGTGGCTGTTAGAAAGCTGTTCAGAACGTCCCCCAGGTTCAAGTGTGTCTCCATGTTCACAAGGTCCAGCGCGAGGGTCAAGTGTGTTTAGATGTGTGTTAAAAGGTCAGAGTCTAGACAAGTAGACGGATGATAATGAGCCAAGATAAGGGCCGACTCATGACCCCCTTAATAGAGGTGGATCGATGTATTAATTAAAGCCAGAGGTTATAGCAGCGGTTCACAACCTTGTTTGCCTTCTGATCTCATTGCTAGGTCTGAACATTTCTCTTCCTACAGTTTTGTGGATCTGCTGCCACACACATCGTCTCAAAGTGATCATCATCTGGTGATCAGTGAGGGTCAGCGTGTCACAGAGCGCGTCGCCCTCCCCTGATGAGAAGCAGTCGGCCGCTTTGTATATACAAGACGTTTACGAGACCTTCCAAACCTTTAAATATATTGTTTTAATCTAAGATGTATCAGAAACGATCTATAGCTTATTAATCAGCGATCTCTTTCAACATCAGACGAACGACTGTGGGGTCCCGACCCGGAGGGGGGGGAACACCAGAGACATCACAAGGCGACGCAGGACACGTTCCTGGTGGTGGGTCCGAGCCCGTCACCGTAGTCTGAACCAAGAGTAACAGGGAGGCCCCTGGGAAAACAAGCAACTCCCTGCTCACACCTGCCCCTCATCCGTCCCCAGACCACCAGCAGGGCCCGCCGAAACATCTCCCCCAAACCGGTCTGGACCCCCGGTCCCCCCTCCAGACCTGGTCTCCGGCCCCCCAACCAGGTCTGGACCCCCGGTCCCCCTCCAGGCCTGGTCTCCGGCCCCCCACCCAGGTCTGGACCCCCGGTCCCCCTCCAGCCTGGTCCCCGGCCCCCCTCCATGCCTGAACCCCCGGTCCCCCTCCAGCCCGGTCTGGACAGCAGGAGCAGCACTCCGAGCTCCGAGCGTCTGAGCAGCGGCGTTCCTCCGCCGCGTGCCCCTAGCGCGTTGCCAGGGCCGGCCCTCATTAATTAAGGCCTTTGTGCGGGGTGGCTATCTGCGATGTTTAAGGGTACGGCGAGGGCCCCAGTAAGTAGTCGGCTGATAACACAACGCATCCATCTTCATTATTCAACCGGGGTCTGGAATCCCTACGCACACGCACGCCGCGTCAGGGCCTTCTGAGGACCCTCGTCTTCAACTTTTACCTCCTTCCCCCCCCCTCTTCCTCCTGTCCTTCCTCTGCGTCTGGTCGCTGATTAATTCGGCGGGGGAGCGGAGCGCCTCATTAGGGTTATCTGTTGGCGGCCGGCTCGCCTCCCCCCCCCCCCCTCCTCAAGGTGAACAGCTGGGGGCCATAATGAAAGCCACACCGCGCAGCTCCGAGCTCCAGATCGCTAACTGGTTTGAGTAAACACACCCTGGGCTTATTGGTGGGATATCGCCGTGGTCAGATATGACGAGCCCCCCCTTCGTATGTAAGGCGATAGTCCGGACGGGGGGGGGGGGGGGGAGGGCTCAGCTCTTTGATGATAAGTCACTTTAAATGTGTCCGGTCCGAGGGATGAGATCTCAACGAAGCAGACGAGGCCTATCTCCTGCTGACCTCAACCGACAGCAGCTGCGTATCAATCTGAACCCAAACCAGGGGGCGGTAAAGAGGGAACGAACTCAGCCCTCCACCCACTCAGCCCACCTCCACACAACCAGACCCCTGGGAACGCTCGGACACGCTCCTAAACATTTGGAGATATTTGTTTGCGGTTCAAAGCCTATTAAGTGTGCCATTAAAACCAAGATGAATACAAGTTACACAAATACTGTTCATCTTTCCTTGGCCGGCCCGTGCGAGTGGACAAGTGTGCAGATAAATGTTTTCCCCATGTTTTCCATCTGTGAGCAGGCGAGCCTGAAAAGGTTGAGCTCCCAAGGTAATGGCCCTTGAGAGCTAATGTGTTTCTATGCACTCTGTACAGTGAGGCCTCTGCTTTGTCGTTGTGAAACGGGACTGAATAGAAGTCTATTAGCAGGGAATGTGCAGAGCCTGGTCAGTTGTTAGGTCTAGATTACTGAAAGCCCTCGTACCGTCCTGAGTGACATTCCTGAAAAGGCACATTTAATTGAAGCTGTTAGCGTAGCATTCATCACTGCGCCCTGCAATTTAGCCGTATCAAGGACAGGCCCGCTGCATTCACGCTAAAAGCGTCTCGAAACATTCAGGGTATCGCTCAGACAAATCGATGATCTATTAGCGAGCGAGAGAGCACCGTGCGGAGACAGACTGCACTGTACCGCCCGTCTCCGCAGGAAGGACGGCGAGGGATGTGTCAAACACGGACAAGCAGCCCTCCCACCGCAGAGTGCTTCAGCGCTAATGGCTGCCGCCGCGCTTCAAGAGGAGTTCAATTCAAAAGGAGCGCTACAGTAAAGCGCTCCGGTCCCGGTCTGAGCACCACAGGACGGGCTTTGTACGAGCTGTGTCTAGACGTTTGTAGGTGTACGACGATGTATGGTTTATGTAAGAGACAAGGGAACAAAGTGAATCGGGTTTTTTTGTCGATATTTGTGTCCGGTTTTCTGAGCATCAGTGTGGGCAAAACAACCAGTGATTCAGGAGCGTTGATATCATGTTGTAACTACTGGTTGTGAATATTTTATAGAAGTATTATTATATAATGTAACCCAATATACGAACAATGAACATTAAGACGTCCATTTAAAGTGATCTGGGCTCAGACACAGATATAGCTTATTAGCAGCCCATCTGGGGCTGGGACATGACCACTAACCAGCCAATCCCTGAGCAGAGGGGTGGGACATGACCACTAACCAGCCAATCCCTGAGCAGAGGGGTGGGACATGACAACTACCAGCCAATCCCTGAGCAGAGGGGTGGGACATGACCACTAGCAGCCAATCCCTGGACAGAGGGCTGAGACGTGACCACTACCAGCCAATCAGCAGCCAGTGGCTCATGAATATGAATGAAACGGATTGGTTTATTTGTAGCTAGTGTGAATCGTTTTAACGATTCAGGAACAGATTAATCAGATATTGATTAAACATTAGCTTGGTAAGATATACACCTCTATCACCACTTTTAACCAGAACAAACATGTCATTACAAGTAGTAGCATTTACATCTGTACTAAGCTTTAGTCGTTTAACATGAACTAAGAACTGAAAGCAGAGCTCAACCAGACACTTTGTAGAAACGATGGTTTAAGAATACAGTGGTTGAGGTAGACACTGGTTTGGGTAGACACTGGTTTAGGTAGACACTGGTTTGGGTAGACACTGGTTTGAGTAGACACTGGTTTGGGTAGACACTGGTTTGGGTAGACACTGGTTTGGGTAGACACTGGTTTGGGTAGACACTGGTTTAGGTAGACACTGGTTTGGGTAGACACTGGTTTAGGTAGACACTGGTTTGGGTAGACACTGGTTTGAGGTAGACACTGGTTTGGGTAGACACTGGTTTGGGTAGACACTGGTTTGGGTAGACACTGGTTTGGGTAGACACTGGTTTAGAGAATACATTGTTTAAGGAAGACAATGGTTTAGGTAGATACTGGTTTGAGAAGACGCTGGTTTGAAGAACATTAGATATGATAGAAGCGGGTTTAGGGAGACGCTGGTTCAGCGAGACACGGTAACGGCTGGATTAGGACCCAGACAGCGGTGTGTTAATTATGGGCTGGTGTTTTATGGTTGTGACCTTTCGTCGCCGCGGCGATCATTCAAAGCAGTGGGAGTGGGCCTATTGGGAATATTTAGACGAGGAGAGGCAGGAAGTAGGACACTATTTATCTAATCGTTATTAACGAGCGGACAGTTAACCCAAATACATTTTACATCCTCCTCTGACTTACACTCCCCATGGCTTGTTGACACTTTAGCTAAATCAGTGGTTTTAGATGCAGGCCTGGTGAGCTGGTGGCGTCCAGCCGTCGCATAGCGTAGGAGGGATTCACTGACCCTTTGGCTCCATAGCTCTACAGCTATATAGCTCTACAGCTCTATAGAACTATAGATCTATAGCTCTATAGATCTACAGCTCCATAGCCCTACAGCTCTATAGATCTACAGCTCTATAGTTCTATAGATCTACAGCTCTATAGAACTATAGATCTATAGCTCTATAGAACTATAGAGCTCCATTGCGACTTTCTTAGACTTTCAGTATCAGAGGCGATACTTTCCCTCTGCAGCTTTGACCAATTGTTTTTATTTGTAGGGTGATTTTAATATCGACTCATGTAAAAAGAAAACATCTGAAGACATCGAAAAGCGCTTGTGTTACAATACATTGTCTCAAAGCAAGATAGTACAATTCTTGTAGTGTTTTCTCCTCTTCTACTGTATCACGTCACACTACACCCTGTCAGGGAGCTGGTTCACCAAGAGGTTCAGCTCAGCACGGCCGTATGGGAAGTCTGTTAACACATGCACCCCCATGCTCCACAACAAACACACACACACACACACACACACACACACACACACACACACGAAGGAGCAGGAGTATGTCTGTGTATGGAGAGAGAGAGAGAGAGAGAGAGAGAGAGAGAGAGAGAGAGAGAGAGAGAGAGAGAGAGAGAGAGAGAGAGAGAGTTTGTGTGTGTGTGTGTGTGTCTGCATGAGTATGTGTGTGTGTGTGTGTGTGTCTGTGCGTGTGTGTGTGTCTGCATGAGTATGTGTGTGTGTGTGTGTGTGTGTGTGTGTGTGTGTGTGTGTGTGTGTGTGTGTGTGTGTGTGTGTGTGTGTGTGTGTGTGTGTGTGTGTGTGTGTGTGTGTGTGTGTGTGTGTGTGTGTGTAGTGTGTGTAGAGGGTTAACATACTGGGAGTTTCAAAGCAGATAAGTGCTTGCAGTAAAATATTTACCTTGTACATTAATCTCCGAAAATTAATTCCCCCCCATTCTAGCGGGAAGAAGATAAAACAACTTAGCTTGAAGAGGGTGTGGCGCCTTCTCCCTAATCACAACCCCTCCCCTCTCTCCCCCTACCCCCACCCCTCCTCTGGATCTCTCTCTCTCCATAGCCTTGTCTCTCTGTCCAGTTCTATCCACCTCCCCCTCTCCCTCACCCTCCCCCTCTCCCTCTCCCTCACCCTCTCTTACTCCCACTGCGTGGGCTCCATGTCTCGCTCTCTCCCACCCTCTCCTGCCCTCTCCCCCCATCTTCTTACTTCTCTCGCCCCCCCTCTGTCTATCTCCCTCTCTCCCCCCTCTCTTTACCTACCCCTTCCCTCCCCGCCTCTCTCTCCCTCAGCCTTTATTGGGGATCAGTGTTAGTCAGTGTTGGTCAGTGTTGGTCAGTGACGGTCAGGGTCAGTGTGAGGCCAGTCTGTGTCAGGGGTCAGGGGTCGGGAGTCTTGGTGAGTTATGGAATTGTACGTATTCAAGTCCACATCCCGTCTGCTCTGTGTTCTCCTGTCCGTTTGCGGCTCCTCAGTGTTGATGACGAGGGGGACGACAGGACTGCTGCGCAGAGGGTCATGAGTCCCACACCAGGAGACAAACGAAGAACCACTGGGCGTGTTTCCACTGTGAGGGGAACCGTCAACAGGACCTCATGTCCAGTGTCTCAGTGCGCTTGTTGGCGCTGGTGAACCATCCTCATGCAGATCTACAGCTAAAGAGCTCTTATATTTTACATTTTACATTTAGGGCATTTTAAAACCATTCAAACAAACATTCACACAACGACGGCGGAGTCGACCATGCAAGGCGACAGCAGCCAGCTCGTCGGGAGAAATTAGGGTTGAGCGACTTGCTCAGGGACACCTAAACACCTCAACAAACGCCGGGGATGGAACTAGCAACCTTCCAGTTACAGGTCAATCCGCTCTACCCTCCGGAGCTACTGCCACCCTACTGCTAGATCTTCAAGCTTTACAACAACAACCGGCCGGTGATCGGGCCTCTCCCTCCACTCCTTCTGTCAATAAAGACCCTCACATCCTGCTCTCACTGAATCCATCCTGCCGAGCGTAACGTATTACTTTTCAAATTAAGAGCGTGAACGTGGCCTCAGTCCTTTTTGACAGCAGTGAAGCTCCGCGCCGGGGGACGATCCACGTCATGTGACACGTCATGTGACACAGACCGGAGCGGAGAGAGAGAGAGAGAGAGGGGGGGGGGGGCGATCGGAGCGCTGGGAAACACATCCTGGGGTTCGACAGAGAGAGCGACGGAGAGATTGCGAGAACCTGAAGGACAGTTTATTGGAAGGTGGTATTGGAAGACAAAGACGGAGTGAGGGAGAGGGAGCGGGCGAGAGACAGAGGGATAGAGCGTGTCTGAGGAGGGGAGGGCTTCTGGTCATCTGCCACAGGATAAGATATCCTGACAAGGCAATCCCAGGGAAACAAATTCTGCGGCCGCAGGTTCAACTCTCTCGTTTCTCTCGCTGATGAGCTTTTGAAAAATGGAGTGTGGTTGAAATTGGTTTTGTATGAGAAGGCTCAGATCTGTGCCTTATCAGTATTATTGCCACCTGTCTCCATCGCCTGCACGCCTTCCCTAATTAATCTGTCTGTCCGCGGGAGACGCCGGAGAGGGGGTGGGGGTGGGGGGGGGGGGGGGCAGGGGCTCAATCTTCCCGCTATACCGACCGCAACCGCAACCGCCACTGCGGAAAAGCCCGCCAAAATGAAACGTAAGAACCACGCCCCTCCCGCTCCAGACACTCAGCGGAGCCACAAATCACCATCATGGTCCGATTGGGGCCGGAGTGCCTTTGATGTGGAGCAATAAGACTAATCATGAAACACAATTAACCGCTCCTTCTACGCGCTCCGCGCTCACGTTATTGACAAATAGTGTTTTGGCGATTGACTGAGGCCTTTTTAATCAGATCACCTCCGTTCAATTTGGGTAATGGAGGGCCTGGGAACCTTTGTCCTGGCCAACAATATCTATGGTGATCAATCAGGCGCCAATCAGTCTCCTCCCCCCCCCACCCGCCCGCCGTGGGACGGGCCCCCCTGCACGGCTCTCCAGACCCACTCCCAATCAATCCTTCATATCAATAACTGATTCTCCCCCCGCATAAGGAATAAGGATATGCAAAACCCTCCAGTCTTGGCTCTGGGCGCTGGGATCCTAATGGCCGCAGCAAGAGTGAAGCCAAATCCGGGGTTAAGACTCTCCCCTTGATTGAAGGTAGAGGGAAGTACATGAGAGCATGTGACCGCGCTATCGATCGCTTAGCATAGCTTAGTAAAGCTTGATGGACCGCCAGATTGTCGGAGTCCATCTCGTTTGATTAAAACGGGTCTGGCTTTGTCTGGAGAAGGTGGAGGAGGAGGAGGGGTCTGCGGAGTGTGTAACCATGGAGATGGAAAGCACCTGGTCTCGGGTTTAGTGATTAGGTAGAGTTAAGGTCAGGATCCTGGGGAAAGCAGCGCATCATGGAAATAACCCATCAGTCGCTTAGCAGACGTTTTTATTGAAGGTGTTGGTTGGCTTTAGAGGCATCTTGCTCAAGGACCCCCACAGGTAGACCGCGGACATTGGGGTTCGAACCCAGAACCTTTCATCTGGGATTCAAACTCCCTCACCCCTCGCCATACCATGTAGGTTTGTTTAGTAAATAAAGGTTTCCTCAAGGCGATGACACGGCGCCAGGAAGCACTTGGCACATGGACGACTCGGGACTCAACCCTGCGACCCCCGTCGGGCTGCCCCGGTGTCGGAGGGCCTGGATCCTCCCCAGAGCGGCTGCACCTGTGCATTCCTGCTGCCAGTTCCTCAGGTGCAGCAGGCTGAACCCTGAGTTCCTGGCGGAGGTGTCAGGCGAGGCCGGACTTGCCCGGTGTGTCGGAGCCAGGGCTGAGCGGAGACTCCTGTACGGGCTCGACCGGGCGGCGGCCGTCCTCTGCGCTGCCGCGCTGGAATGTACGTCGACACTGAGCTCCGCTCCTCGGGTTCGCCGGCTGAGGAGGCCTCTGAGAGGAGGGCAGCCGGCTGTAAACCCGGGGGACGGCGGCTAACGACAGGGCTTATAGGAGACAGGTGTGGAGGATGAGCTGGAGAGGAATGCAAACAAGTGGAGCTCAGGTTTAACTCACAATAGAGGCATGGGGAAGTCTAGGGGCCTCAGGAACTGGCTCCTAACATCGGGGTCGTGACCCCACTCGACACGCAGACGGGGTAGCAGGAGTTTGCTGATGTGAGCTAAAGATATTTGATGATTCATTTGAGCAAACGTTTCGTTTTTAAAAGATCTCATCGACGTCCTGAATATACAGACTCCCTAATGATTCATAACCACAAGCTAGTGGGTGGTAGAAGGATGCGATTGCGGTTATGATTACAATTTGTAACCGGAGGACAAAAGTTCAAGTTTGGGTCGCAAGGATTTTCAGCGCTGGAAAAGGATTCAGGGGATAATAAGGTCTGGAACGACTGGGTTAGGGGGTTCAACGCTGAACCCCCTCACACTGCTCCTTAATGACCTGTCTCTGTACTGTCTAACCCCTACCTGATCCTTAATGACCTGTCTCTGTACTGTCTAACCCCTACCTGCTCCTTAATGACCTGTCTCTGTACTGTCTAACCCCTACCTGCTCCTTAATGACCTGTCTCTCTAATGTCTAACCCCTACCTGCTCCTTAATGACCTGTCTCTGTACTGTCTAACCCCTACCTGCTCCTTAATGACCTGTCTCTGTACTGTCTAACCCCTGCTCCTTAATGACCTGTCTCTGTACTGTCTAACCCCTACCTGCTCCTTAATTGACCTGTCTCTGTACTGTCTAACCCCTACCTGCTTCCTTAATGACCTGTCTCTGTACTGTCTAATCCTCTAGCTGCTCCTAATGACCTGTCCTCTGTACTGTCTAACCCCTACCTGCTCCTTTAATGGACCTGTCTCTGTACCTGTCTAACCCCTACCGTGCTCCTTAATGACCTGTCTCTGTACTGTCTTACCCCTACCTGCTCCTTAATGACCTGTTCTTGTAATGTCTAACCCCTACCTGCTCCTTAATGACCTGTCCTCTGTACGTGTCCTAACCCCTACCTGCTCCTTAATGACCTGCCTCTGTACTGTCTAACCCCTACCTGCTCCTTAGTGACCTGTCTCTGTAATGTCTAACCTCTAGCTGCTCCTTAATGACCTGTCTCTGTACTGTCTTACCCCTAACCTGCTCCTTAATGACTGTCTCTGTACTGTCTACCCCTAACCTGCTCCTTAATGACCTGCCTCTGTACTGTCTAACCCTCTACCTGCTCCTTAATGACCTGTCTTCTGTACTGTCTAACCCCTACCTGCTCCTTAATGACCTGTCTCTGTACTGTCTAACCCCTACCTGCTCCTTAATGACCCGTCTCTGTACTGTCTAACCCCTACCTGCTCCTTAATGACCTGTCTCTGTACTGTCTAACCCCTACCTGCTCCTTAATGACCTGTCTCTGTACTGTCTAACCCCTACCTGCTCCTTAATGACCATTCACTTTGGATAAAAGCAACTGCTCGATGAATAAATATTCCAATCGTACCACATTAGTATAATAAACTCTCACCTTTAGTAAACCTTCTTCAGCTCCATAATGACCTGTCTCTGTACTGTCTAACCCCTACCTGCTCCTTAATGACCATTCACTTTGGATAAAAGCAACTGCTCGATGAATAAATATTCCAATCGTACCACATTAGTATAATAAACTCTCACCTTTAGTAAACTCTTCACTGGAGTAATCATGACAAGTTTTACGGTTTGTTTTTTGGTCGGCTCTTTTTCCGCCAACAGAACAAGTTTGTTTTATAATCACTCAACACAAACCGAACAAAGATGATCACCGCATTCATAAACAAACGCGGCGAAAATAATCTTCCCTCCGTCTTCCCCGGGCGGAGCGCCACTGGCCCTAATCAAACTCACCGGGAGCCGCTGATTAACGCTCAAATGAGCGGTTGTCTCTCGGAGGACGGCGGAATACTTTTTCATTTCCAGCTTCAGATCCGGAGCGCGACGCCGACGCCCACACACACAATCAGCCGGAAAATTGATAATCATTCCGCAGGACCACAATAAATCATTAAACTCTGGACAATTAATAACAGGGGCTCGGTTTGGACACGCTGTAATTACAACACTTCTGATGCACATCGTCGGGATTTACATCCGACACGATGGATCTGTTCTTGAGTGCGAGTGCTCGTAGCTAATGTTGTTGGATTGAATATTGTATGGAATGAAAATCTATTCGGCGGGTCCACATAATATATAATTTAGACAGATGCCTCTGCCGTTAAAATGATTGACTGCGTCTACACTGAAGTCATCCTTAAAGGCAGCCTACTCGCACTGCCTTTAAACACGCTGCCTCTGACACGCCCTGGTAGCTTGAAGTCAAATATAGCAAGTGTGAAAATGTGATTAGTTGGGTAATCTAACACCGCAATAAAACCTGACTTATGAAAATATAATTCCCAAAGTGAGGCCAAACCCCATCAGACCGTTCCGTTTACTCATAAACATAAGCTGACATGTATAGCGGCCAAAATAAAACATTTAGACAGGTTTAAATAGTGGCTGTCGATATTAAAGAGTAACTAAACACTAAAGTCAACATCAGCTACTCTGGGTCCCCAGCAAGCAGCTGAGCCAGGGGCCAAATGACTAAGCTAGTGGCTAAATTGCTAAGCTAACGGCCAAGCAGCTAAGCTCGTGATCAAGCGGTTACAATGGCCGCCAAAAGGCTAATCTAGGGGACAAATGGCTAAGCTAGGGACAGAACCGTTAACTTAGCCCTGAGTTTAGCAGTCAAGCTTCTTACTCAACTGGCCTGGGAAACATTTGAAAGGGTGACAAAACACTGAACTACAAAATGGTGAACAGCACCAAACACGGATGACTAGCAAGTGGCATCATAGCTTCTCTGGTAGCAGCTTCACCCTGGCACTGATTAGAACCTTTCTGACAAAGCGCCTGCAGTTGCTTGGTTTCACCAGAGGTTGTGCTGTTGTTCCCCATGCCGTCAAGCTTCAGGTAGTTGACAGGGGAGGAGGGAGAGCGAGCGATTTGTAGGTAGGAACGGAGAGAGCAAGGGCTAGGAGGAAGAGAGAGAGCCAGAAGGGGAGAGAGAGGAAGAGGGAGGGGTAAGGGAGAGGGAGAGGGAGAGAGTGAGACAACGATGGATAGGTAGACAGAGAGAGAGAGAGAGAGAGAGAGAGAGAGAGAGAGAGAGAGAGAGAGAGAGAGAGAGAGAGAGAGAGAGAGAGAGAGAGAGAGAGAGAGAGAGAGAGAGAGAGAGAGAGAGAGAGAGAGAGAGAGAGAGAGAGAGAGAAGAGAGAGACAGAGAGAGAGAGACAGAGAGAGAGAGAGAGACAGGGAAAGACATAGAGAAAAGAGAGCAAGGGAGACATAAACAGGGTAAAGGTAGACCCAGACAGAGCAGCAGTCCGTCTGTCAGGGCGGTGTGGCGGCGTCTCCGTGGGACCGAGGCGTGTCCAGTGATGACCACAACCACTCAGCGGCTGCATCATGTGAGTGATCATGTGAGTCAAGGCCCGCAGTGAGACAGGTGTAGTTTCTCTCTCTCTCTCTCTCTCCCCTTCTCTCCCCCTCTCTCTCCCTCCCTCCCTCTCTCTCTCCCTCTCTCCTCTCTCTCCTCTCTCCCCTTCTCTCCCCCTCTCTCTCCCTCCCTCTCTCTCTCTCTCTCCCTCTCTCCCTCCCTCCCTCCGGGGGATGAGGGGGTGTGCGATGTACGAGCAGGTCAGCTACGTCAGCAGATGGGTGCCACGTTAGGAGAGTGATTATGATCATTCCTGCTAAGCGGGGAGATGTACTCTGATGAGATGTAAACTGCATGGACGTCTGTTCCCGTTTCACTGCGTTCTGTTGTCTCGTCGCTAGGTCTCCTTCTTCAGAGAAGATCATGAACTACGGGTGTTTCTCCACGTGTTTGACAACTTTAATAAATAAATATTACAATAATGTACACTATAATGACTCCCTCTGTGACTCTTGTGAAACAAATGCAAATGCGGACGTTTGTATACATAACCTTCGGAATTGTGTTCTTCTTACCGTAGAAGGCTGTGTATATATATATATATATATATATATATATATATATATATATATATACAAACCTATATATATATCAAATGGCAAAAGATCAAATCACTCTGCTGTGATCTTGTGTAACATAAAGAGAGAGAGAGAGAGAGAGAGAGAGAGAGAGAGAGAGAGAGAGAGAGAGAGAGAGAGAGAGAGAGAGAGAGAGAGAGAGAGAGAGAGAGAGAGAGAGAGAGAGAGAGAGAGAGAGAGAGAGAGAGAGGTTGAGATGAAACCTAATAGATGTCTGAAGGCCCAGCGAGGCGTCGCTGGAGGAGAGAAAGTGAACAAGGGCACCCCAGGGGGTCGGACAACAAGAGCCCGGTGACATCACTTCCTGCTGTGCGGACCCCATTGAAGACAATGCTGAGCCCGGCGGGGGGGCTCCGGGCGGAGACCACTTGTCCACCATTTTGAGGAAAATCTGGGCAAACAGATTGGAAGATTGAGGGGAGGAAGAAAGGGGACAAAGTCCGGGGGCGCCCACTCGGCCCTCCGCACAGACTCATGGATCACTGAAGGAGAAATGATAGGGACAGGAGAGAGCTGCCTTTGTTCACTTTGGTTCCCCGAGAACCCGCTCATGTCCGATCGATCAACGACTGGCATTTACACCCTGAAAAGAATATTTCGGATGTATTTTGAGATACTAAGTGCTAGAGTACAGCACACACTGAGAGCCTGTTCCATCAGTAGGAGCTGGCTCCTGCCAGCAGAAGGAATAATCTGCGTGGGGGAGGAGGGGGAATACTCCTGGCTCAGGGGAGAAGGACCGAGAAATGAGATTCATATTGCGTACGTTCCACACTTTATAATTACCACTCTTGAAACTTATTTACAGTGAATGTACAGCGCGGCGGTTCACGGCGAATACTTTAGTGCCGTGCTTGAAGTCTTCCAGGGCGTGTTTTCCCATTATGGAGATGATGAAAATAGAGGTAATAACCTCCCATAATAACAACAGCTCACCGGCGCAGGTCAGCTCATATGCGAGCGCTGCCCAGAACAACAGCGGCCTTAAAGGGGAACGGCCCTCCAGGGCGCCACTCCGACCTACACCAGACAACGCCTCGCAGACGGTGAGCAACAGAGCTGACGAAACAGGCAGGAGAAAGTCTGGCCGGGCTTTAGGTTCTCAGAGGGGTCAAACAGGAGCCCAGCGCTGGTATGATCAGGGACTTCTCACTCTGGTCTATAAGGCCCGTCTCACTCTGGTCCACAAAGGGCCAACTCACTGTGGAGACGAAGGTGCAGTTCCTCCTACAGCCTTTAGGTGGTTCCGGCTGGGTGGATGCAGGAAAAGAAAACAGGAGTAAATGTTTCCACTGCCAATTGCCAAAACCTTAAACAATGGCGGATCCCTACGATGCAACCTACATGTCCAACCGAGTGTAAACCAACAGGTGACGTCACGGACAGCCGTTTGATTTAAAGTCAAAGGCAGAACCCCAGACTGACAGCACAGAGCCACGACCAGCGTTGAGTGACAGCTAGGAGCTGCACCTGATCTGAAGTGAATGGCTCTGCATCCTCGACCAGCACTCAGGTAAAGCCCAGCTGGACACCCGTCTACTGTAGGTAAGGCTGGGTGCAATGTAAAACTACACCAAAATGTTAGCATAATCAAGCATTAGCATTGCAATCAAAGCTAATTACATACAATTGAACGGGCAGACTCTAATGCACATGTTTGTTTTGGGGTGAGCTTCTAGAAGGATCTTTACTCAAACCCGCGTTTGCGCTGCTTCTCATCCGCTTGGCTCCCAAAGGTCACGAACCAGGAAACAAATGCTTGTGACCTTCTGCCATAATGGAGCTTTACTTCCTGTGCGTGAAGTCGTTTATATTCATAAACAACCAGCGTAATAAGTGCCAATGTGAATAATGAAATCCGGCGTCGACGACCAATCACAGCAGCCGAGGACGTCTGATGCCAATTCCGGCGTACATTAGCACCCAAACAGGAGCCAATCAGAGGACTCCCACATGAGGACAGAGTGGCCGACGGCTCGGCCTGATGGGGTACGGGTCTGAGTGGACTGGGGCCCCCTTCGCTGGAGGACCCCCGCCCTGGGGGCCCCGTCCAGACACCGGCACTTAGCACCGACGTGACCTTTAATTTCATTCAGACCGCGAACAGAATGGCTTCAACCCGACCCACTCAAAGAGAGAGAGGGGGGGGGGGGGAGGGAGAGGGGGGGGGGAGAGAGAGAGGGGGAGAGAGAGAGAGTGCGAGAGGGGGAGAGAGAAAGAGAGAGAGAAAGAGGTAGAGCGAGATAGAGAGAGGTAGAGAGTGGGGGAGGTAGAGAGAGAGAGAGAGAGAGAGAGAGAGAGAGAGAGAGAGAAAGAGGTAGAGCGAGATAGAGAGAGGGGGAGGTCGAGAGAGAGAGAGAGGGGGAGAGAGAGAGAGAGAGAGAAAGAGGTAGAGCAAGATAGAGAGAGGGGGAGGTAGAGAGAGAGAAAGAGAGGGGGAGAGAGAAAGAGAGAGAGAAAGAGGTAGAGCGAGTTAGAGAGAGGTAGAGAGAGGGGGAGGTAGAGAGAGAGAAAGAGAGGGGGAGAGAGAAAGAGAGAGAGAAAGAGGTAGAGCGAGATAGAGAGAGGGGGAGGTAGAGAGAGAGAAAGAGAGGGGGAGAGAGAAAGAGAGAGAGAAAGAGGTAGAGCGAGATAGAGAGAGGGGGAGGTAGAGAGAGAGAGAGTCCCTGAAAAGAAAGCTCTCTAGATTGGAGACACTCTGGGTTTTTTGTTCGACACACACACGCGGGGGCATTATCTACTCCCGGCTCTAATGACTTCCCACTGAGAGGCGCGGTGGCGGTGGCGGTGGCGCGGGTGGTGGTGGCGGTGGTGGCGGTGGTGGCGGTGGTGGTGGTGGCGGTGGTGGTGGCGGCGGCGGCGGCGGCGGCGGCGGCGCGCCACTCCTCACGCGGCGGCTAAGAATAGCTTCAGACACAAGGTTATCTCGCCGCTACACTCACTGTAACACGCAATTAACTCCCCTCCTCCATTTTCATTACACAATTATTCATTAATGTCAATTTAATTTTATGCATTGTTCTACATGACCAAAGCCTGATTACACCCACACAGGGCCGGCTCAGGGCCCGGCCGGCTCGCTCGGCCACTAATTGCAATTTAGCCCCAGACGGCCCCTCCCTCCCAGGGCCCGCCGTAATGGAGCAGCTGATTCGCCGACAGGTAACGATTGGAAAGACAAAGTGCTTTCTCCCGCTGAATGGAAAACAAATGGCCCTGGTGCTAAGCTGTTTTCTTTGTGATAGCACCGGGGGCATCTGGGTAGGGACAAGTGGTAATACGCTGCTGCCTTCAATTCTATTTGTCTTCCCCTTTTATCTCCAAATAGGAATGAGAAAAGCCCATTAAGTCAAACAGCAACGCCTGAAAATTAGGTGTGGAATGGAGGAAAATAAGTTCGAGGAGGAGGAGTCGTCTGTGTTTAAATGTACTTTGGGGAGATAGAGATCTGGCCGCCGTTTGGAAGCAGCCAGTCAGAGCGCTTCTGCCCGTCTCCCACTGCCTGGACACAATTCCACAGCCTACAATGTGCAGATAGGATAAGTTAATTTGGTTAGATTCGGAATCTAATTTTTACTGCTTTACAGGTAATCTGTGTGGTTTGTCCTGGCATCAAACAGAGAAGATGCTGCAAGAAAGTGCACTGATTCATGAACTCTGGTCAAACTAGGATTCGATAAATCCATTAAGAGACTATGTGCATACAAGCTGCATTTGAATGCACATCTATATCTTATGTCGTTATCTCCTATGTGAAATGCCTGTACTTTTCTTTCGCCGTGGCTGCTTATTGTATTAAATTGTGCCACACACGGGTCTGGTTGCAGTGTCCAGACGACCGCGTGACTTTACGGTCCATTAAAACATTTAAACATCGAGTCTGACTGAGAACGACTTCACGTTAGGTCAACGTTCCTCCAGGGAACACGGCCCTCTTCAGGTCTTCCCCTGGCGCTCTCTTTAGCTGAGACGACTGAATAGTTTAGTCGACCACCGAGAACTTCTTCAGCGGAGAACACTTTTAGAATCTCCTGCTATTTCCTCTGGCACAAGGACAGAGCGCTCGCTCTCCGCACAGCGGCCGCCGACGCCGACCTTTCCGTGACCTTTGGGCTTCATCCATCTGAGGCGGCGCGGGGCGGCAGGACGTCTTAAAGTATTGAGAACACAACTGTGCCCGGGCTTTGTTGGCGGGCCCCAGGGGCCCCGACAGCAGGCTGCTCCCCGCTCGGAGGAGTGTTTGTGGGGGGCAGCGTTCCGCTCTCTCCGCCGCTGACTCCTCAGCTCCGCTGGAGCTCCTCCCGGCGCCGCCTTTCATTAGCGGCCGTCAGCGTTTCCCCGTGACGGCGGGGCCGCGGGGCGTGGCGCCGGTGAAAGGTGCGCCGCCGCAGGTGGAGCAGCGTGTCTGACGACTCCCGCCGAGCAGAAGGGACCACGGCCCGCGGAGAATTCTCCGTGGCAAACACGAGCGCCCACTCTTCAGCTCCGTGGAAATGTCGCACAAACCTCGGTACGGTGTTTGGATTTGTGACGGTGCTGCTAGAGCAGGTGTAGCGGCCATGTTGACATGAGGCGTCTCCAGCAGGGGAAGGAGAACTTCCGATCTGGTGGAAGGGGAACCATTCCACTATGTCCTGGTCTGGAAGGCGTAGCTGGCGTCCTAGCTCACCTCCGCTCACCTCCGCTCACTCCGCTCACCTCCGTTCACCTCCGCTCACCTCACTCACGTGCACGTGGACGTGCCACCGTAAGGTCAACCCATCCCGGCGCCGTGATGGATGCACCGCCGAGACGTTTAAGGTGAAGGATCCTCGTGGATCCTCCGTGGCGCTGGCTCCAGCCTCCTTCCCTCGCTCATCGTGTCGTACTTCCTTCATCAGGCTCAGACTGAACTACGTCCGCTTCCTGTGTACGCCAGAACTCTTTCTGTAAGATGACAGAACCATGTTTTGAATACAATACAAGAAATTGTAATGACACAATAATGACTAATCTACTACTTTCGTTAATTCAGCGTTGAGAAAGAAAAATCTTTTATTTTGAAGCCCTTTGTAAGGGCGGTAATTATTGTCCATTTTAAGTCCAGAAATAATCAGGACCTTCAGAGGAAAATGAGATAATAAGCACCACATTTGAAAAGAAGCACAGAACTGAGGTGCAATCCCTCTTACAGATAAAAGACCATTTGATGAGCACGGCGGAAAAGGTCTGCAACATCTTTGAATAAGGACAACGGTAATTATGTTCTCATTAAATTCAACCCATCTCACGGCCATTTACCTCAGCGAGAAGATTAAATAAATAGTGGTTAGAAGTGAGGCATTGCACTTTCATCCACTTTCAAAAGAAAACAACCAAGGATATCAAATATACTGTTCCATATGACGAAGATGACTTAAAGTTACCATTACATATCGACAATCTTTTGCTGTAATTGAGAATGTATTGATCCATAATATATCATTCTAGCTTCTGCAGTTACCCACGTGTTGATCAGGAACGCCGGTCCACTACCTCGACAACACTACCTCAAACAAACGCTCTCCCGTGCACAACTCTCTGAGCAGAGAGGAGGACAATCCCCCACTATATAACACCGCAATCTGCTGCGGTTGGCTCCCGCCATCTGTCCCCGTTCCCCGCGCCGCCTCGGCCATATGCAGATTAGCCCAACTCTCTTGTTATCAGGGCCACTCGAACAATCACCCTATCCCCTCAGAGTGACTATAATCTGGTTAGCCCTCGCCATGGAGACCCTTGCCGTGGAAACAGAGCTAGCTAACAGCATGTGGTGGGACATGGAGAGAGTAGGGGGGCAGGACATGTACAGGGTAGGGGGACCACGTGGAGGAGGTGGAAGGTTTGACGTGTATTAGAAGTGGATGTGCCTGATGGTGGATGTGTCTACTGATGGTGGATGTGTCAGTTTATAGTGGATGTGTCTGGTGATTGGATGTTACTGGTGGTTGGATGGGTCTGAAAGTGGATGTATCTGCTGGTAGTGGATGTACGATAGTGGATGTGTCTGCGGGGTTGGATGTGTCTGCTGGTAGTGGATGTGTCTGATAGTGGATGTGTCTGATAGTGGATGTGTCTGATAGTGGATGTGTCTGCTGGTAGTGGATGTGTCTGATAGTGCATCAGTCTGCTGGTAGTGGATGTGTCTGATAGTGGATGTGTCCGATAGTGGATGTGTCTGCTGGTAGTGGATGTGTCTGATAGTGGATGTGTCTGATAGTGGATGTGTCTGATAGTGGATGTGTCTGATAGTGGATGTGTCTGCTGGTAGTGGATGTGTCTGATAGTGCATCAGTCTGCTGGTAGTGGATGTGTCTGATAGTGGATGTGTCTGACAGTGGTTGTGTCTGATAGTGGATGTGTCCGATAGTGGATGTGTCTGCTGGTAGTGGATGTGTCTGATAGTGCATCAGTCTGCTGGTAGTGGATGTGTCTGATAGTGGATGCGTCTGATAGTAGATTTGACTGCGGGGTTGGATGTGTCTGATAGTGGATGTGTCTGCTGGTAGTGGATGTGTCCGACAGTGAATGTGTCTGCTGATAGTGGATGTTTCTGATAGTGGATGTGTCTGACAGTGGTTGTGTCTGATAGTGAATGTGTCTGCTGGTAGTGGATGTGTCTGCTGGTAGTGGATGTGTCTGACAGTGGATGTGTCTGCTGGTAGTGGATGTGTCTGATAGTGGATGTGTCTACTAATGGTGGATTTTTCTTCTGGAGGGGCTGTCCTCCATGGTTCACTCTACTTCATTGGAACTGGTTTGACTCCAGATTCCAGATACGTTAATGTGAGTTTAACCGCTGCCACATGACGGCCTGAAGATCAATAGCGGAGCAGAATCCATTTCTTCTAACGCAGACAGAAGCTGTGACTCCATGAGCCGGGGATCAGAGCCTTTGAAACCCCACGCGGAGTGACGAATGTGACCAAAATGCTAACCTCGAGGCTCTGGGGGATCGAAAACACTGATAACACAAATCAAATCGGGATTCAGATTTGTTCTCTGCCCGTTGATGTAGTTGAGAGGGACAGGTCTCGTAAAAATGAATCCACCGCAAAGCAACAATCAAGATCAGTAACAAGTTCACGGTCAGTAGTATGACCGCCTGCAACAAGTAGCACACGATCACTGTCTGACTGAGTGTATGACTCTCTTTCTGCCTTTTGTCTGGCTGTCTTGTCTTTCTGTCTGTTTGTCTGACTGTCAGTATGTCTCAGTCTTTCTGCCTGCTTGCCTAACTGACTGTATGCATCTATCTTTCTGCCTGTATGTCCGGCTGTATCTGTCTGTTGGTCATATACCTTAACTGTACAGAAGTGCATTATCAAGACTTGGAGTATACATTGCATCATTGGGAATCCAATTAACTAGGCAATAATAGGCTGTAATATAAATACACATCCAGACACGCACCCCCCCTCGAGGTACTCTTCACCGATCTATCAAACCTTGAATAACTGAAGTGTTCCTCACCTGTGGCCCATTAACGCTCACCTGATGCACACACTAAACACAGAACTGTCAGCACTGGGAACGACCAGTAAGTGTTCTCCGCAACATGGCCTTAGTTTGTGCATTGCTTCCTCTTTTCAGCCCCATTACATTTACATTCAGGGAGTTTAACAGACGCCTTTATCCAAAGCCACTTAGAATAAGTACATTTGTCAGAAGCAGCAGAACAACAATATATCGCTGTGGTTAGAATGAGGATGTTCATCAAACAACAAAGATATCTAATAAGTGCGTAGATTAAGGGCCAGGACTTCCAACATACATAAAGTGAGTAAGGGGGGGGGGGAGGCTATGCAGATGGCTAGGTGAACTCTGAACACTCCCCCTCGTCCTCCAAAGGCTGGTCGACACAGAACCATCACACACAGCAAGGAGATGATGGTGGCATCTCTGGCTTTTCCCGGTGAGCAACAGCTAAGCTCACATTACGTCCTCCCTAGTTACCATAAGGCCTGGTTTCCCGTCTTCCCACACTGACCTGCTCTTCAGGCCAAAGTACACATGCATGCACAAAAATAGTTCAGGGTTTAATTACCAAAGAACTTCATGATCTGCAGCCCAGTTGCTTCGCTTCGTTCCGTAGCTTCAAGCGATTAATAAAATGAAGAGAGTAGAGATAAATGATCTCTATTTCTCCGTATGTGTTCAGGAAACAAGTCACCTTCTCCGGGTTAAAAACATATCTAACAACGGTGGATCAGCAAGCATAGTTGAGACGCGAACCCAATGTCCATAAGGGCCCTACATCGCATCATCACTGCAGGGGGCGCTTGGATCAGGGACACGGAGGACATCAAGTCTCTCGTCTCCTCGTCTTCCTTGTCTCAGAACGGAGCGTGTTTGATGATCTGGGGCTGATTGGGGAGGATTCATTAACGACATCACTACTTTAATTTCTTTTTGTCTTTTAATTAAGGCCTCGTTAAATCCACCCTTGGCTGAACTGTGTATCAGTGTAATAAGTGAAGGGAATCTCGCCTGAGGGAAGAAAAATCTCCAGTGAATACCACCGGAGTGTCAGGAGGAAGTGTCCACGGAATCAGCTCCACTGAAACACGCTCACAGTGAAATTAGGAAGACCATCCTCTTGTATAATTAATATTTTTGATATTGCTGTACTATTTAATTTAGTCAAATCTCATTTTATACAGGGGGCGTCGTTGAGATTCGTCAAGCGACGCTGTCACCAAGGCCGACAATTTTCTACTCATTAAAAGTTTGTAATTATAATATCCCAGCCGCTGTCACAGTCCCCACCAGACAGTGTTTCCACAGGAGCTGGAGGTTTAAACTAGGAAACCAGTTTATGGAGACGGTACGGGAGAGCAGCACTTGTCAGCCCCAGGTGTTGGAGATGGAGAGGAGCTTTCGCCGGCTCCACTCCGGTCCTCAGATCCGAGTGTTGACACCGTCGTTGTCCATTCCCACTTGTTTACATTTTTTCAGGAGCTCCGTTTCGATTCCCCCTGACAAGGTGGAATAAGTGAGTCAGGGATGATGGATGGAGACACCTGTCCTAATGGGCCCTCAAACTGTGCCCAGTAGCGCACGCTACGTTGATAAATTGACAGTGGTTGGGACATGCTCTGCTAGCTGGGGGAAGGAGGGCGCTAGGACATAATCACCCTCCCCATGTTTCCAGCCCGTTGCTAGCAACGCCTCACAATGACGACATCCCCATAAGTACGGGAAGATCACATTAATGTGTGATGATGTAAATAAGCACTCTCCATCTGAAACAACTCTTAATGTACGCACTTATTGTATGTTGTACGTCCTGGCACTTAAAAATAATACTTAGCATCGTGTAGCCTCTTATCCTAGCTGTCTTTGTTATGTACTGGGAATGGGTTAACCTAGCGATTGTTAGTGCTTGGCACTTGGTTCTGTGAACATCCTTTATGTACCGACAGAGATATATTGTTTCTCTTTCTTCTGACAAATGTACTTATTGTAAGTTTCTTTGGATAAAAGCGTCTGCTGAATGCCTTGAATGTAAATGTAATGAACCCTCTCAGGCCTCACAATGACAACGTCCCCATAAAGACTTCAAAAACACATTTGTCATAATGTAAATAAACACCAACAATGTTAACGTTATAATTAAATAAACAAAGGCTTATCAATGTAATGGCCTTCAGACCTACGGGCTAAATGTGGATATAACGTTTAAAACCAACCAACATATTCCAGCTCAGTATGACACGTACTGTAAACTATTTGGGGTGTTCCGCGAAATCTCAGAAATGTGAAAAATGATCGCTTGGACGTTATGGTAAAAAGATAAATGTGTGAAACGGCAGAACCCTTTTCTACAGCGCACACACTGACCACACAGCACAGCAGATGGCTCCCACAAACCCGGGCTTTGTTTCAGCAGGAGAGGAAACCCAGCTTTTTAAACATCTAGTTAAGACACAAGTCTGGGTAATGTCCTCCCCTTCTGCCCTCAAACCGCACCATGAAACAATTAAAATGTTACTGTACATAAACTCAACTAATTGTGACTCCCGGTACTCCGAGCCCGACTGCTAACAGGCTAGCTAACTGGTAGCGTGCGTCTAATCAGCGGAGGTTTACCCGACCTCTGGAGGCCTTTGTTGGCACCCTCTCCCGTTCCGCTCTGTATTCGCGTTCTGGGCTCTCTCTCCTCTCCGAAAACACTCATTAGTTCTCTGGAGTAAAAAAAACTTGTTTCAAAAGTAGAAAGGACCAATTTAAAGCGTTTATTTATGGCGTTATCATTCTTTGTTAAAAGCCAATTAGGCGGTATGGCTATGTGGGGATGCTAGCATCACCCCATATAGGTCACTTCACAATAAAAGCCCTCCAATTTTCGGTTAATTACAGAGGTTAGTGGAGGACTTTTATTAGAAAGTGGTGAGGCTCTTTTATGTTCTGTTCATGAATTTTAAGTCCTTCTACGGTCGTCCATTAATATTGGCATAAACAGCGGATAACAATAACAAGATTGCGGTATAAATTATACAACAGTTTTTATCCCGCTTGATAAAAAGTAGCAGCATATTTATAAGTTAATAAGTGCTGGGATAAAACAACAGACTTGCTACGGAGCGTTAAGTTATCCCTCATTTCCTCAACGTTTTCCCAGGAACGCAACGATTCCACCATGAGAATTTAAATCTTGAGAACTCTGAATTAAATCGACTTCAATAATTACTTCATGGTTATATAAATATATACACTCTACACCCCTCATCTGTCATTCTAACTATTTAATGACGATTTGACACACGTTGCTATTGTATTCAATCAAACACATGAAGAGGCTTTCGGAAATCTAGAACCCTTTCTCATTGGCTGTGATTCCTCTCGTTCCTCTCTCAACGACAAATAGCCTTGTTCTGTCGCAGACGGGCCACGGCCATTGGTTGTTGAGAGAGGAACGGCGTGGGGAGAAGACCTCTTGTTCCAACGCTCGTCTGCGGCATGGCAGCTTCTGCACAACCAGAGCCAACCTTATTGTGAGAGTGGCTCGCTGCCATTCCTCCACATCTGCCTCGGTTTACCTGGGCCGGCCATTACAGAGCGGAGCCTGACCAGATCCAGATGTGTTTGTTAACAGCTAGCGGAGCTCGCTGCTAGCAGAAACATCTGATCCTCATCAAGCCTTCATCGCTCATCCCCACGGGGGACATTACAGAGCATCTGACCCTTGGTGGACATTCACACCCGCCATGTGGATTGGTGATGTTGATAAAATGATGACACTCAACAACAGAAGACTCCATGTTTCAGAGTATCAACCTCCCCCTGCGCGTCTGAAATAATACTAATCTGTCCAGGTGCCGACCGTAGGAGGAGACACCTTAATCATCTGATTCATCTTATCTGATTGATTTGGATCAGAGAGAGAGAGAGAGAGAGAGAGAGAGAGAGAGAGAGAGAGAGAGAGAGAGAGAGAGAGAGAGAGAGAGAGAGAGAGAGAGAGAGAGGGGGAGAGAGAGAGGGGGGGGGGGAGGGGGAGAGGGAGAGAGAGAGAGAGAGAGAGAGAGAGAGAGAGAGAGAGAGAGCGAGAGAGAGAGGGGGAGAGAAAGGGAGAGATAAACAGATCCCAGGTGATTGCCAAGGTGTACAGGATGTACACAAAAACCCAGATAAACAAACAAAAGGAACAAACACATAAAGACACAAACACGGGATACACACAAACACAAAAAACGATACACAAGTACACAGATACACAAAGAAAAGAAAGAAATACAGATACACACAAATACATGAACACAGATACACAAACACAAGATACACACAAACAGACCTAGAACCTAAACTGGTTGCGACAAACAACTTAATACGATTTCACAAGATAAACATACGTCAACATAAAATGTGATCATTCCCTGAAATCAAATCATCATGCTTCCGCCAAGTACTATAGTTCCTCATGACAGCAAAATGGTTGCCAAGCAACACAGGCTGGCATGCTTTGAGATTGGCGGCGCATTGATAGCAAAAATGGATGCCGTGCGTTCACAGGTGAGTGTTTACAGCCTCCAGCCAATCAGATTCAATTGAGGACCGGAACTTTCGGTTAGCTCACAGGATTTCCAAGTAAATGGAGGACAAAGATATTTTTGTTGTTTGTGGAGAAGTTGAGTAAAAGTGCCAACATCTTTGTTGAAAATTTGTAAAAGTCATCTGTAACAAAATCACCTCAGCAAAAGTCATAAAGTATCTTAAATATGTCCCAGACCACCAGGACTATTGTTAGCGGAGGGGGAGGGTCTCATGGGATTAGACACTTAGATAGATTAATATTTATGACTATTGTGTTCCATTCCTTGGGTCACTCAGGTCCACACACTAAAGCACGTCATCAGAGAGCACGCCCTCATGTTCAACGGAAACCCCCTTTTCTGTTATTCCTGTTCCATCGTCTGCTGCAGTAAATCGGGGATCCCCTTTGGTTATCAATTATAAGTGTCATTTTAAGAGACCATGTTTTGTGTTTAATTTAATTATATTTAAATTAAACACAAAACATGAAGCTAATTGGAGCAAAAAGTTGGCTTGTTAGGCCATCACCCTTATTAAATCATTATCATTATTTATATAAAACTAAGAGCCTGATAAACAGTGAGAAGATGTGTGAGTAGTGTGTACACAAGACATTTATCGTGAAAACATACATGAATATATATACATATAAAAATGTATAACTATATTGTGTATATAACAATATAAATATAATAAGTATTTAAATACATAACTATATTCCTCCATGGTATATGATCGTTAATACGAATGAATATTAATCTTAATATTCCACCAATCAGCCGGGAGCCCGGGCCTGCTCCCAGACACACCACACCCTGGCTCTGATTGGCTCAAATTGGAGCCAGCTGTCGCGGCGGCGCTACAGACTCCAGCGAGTCACACGGCTTTGAACTCTGCACCAATCACAGGCGGTAATTGCACAACATGTGTTTAGTGTGCCCCTGCAGTGTGACTTGATTGCAGTGTTTAGGTGCTCTCTAATCCCGGGCCCTAACCTTTATCCGCACATTAGCCCGCCCTCATTAACATATTCTGTGGCTTTGGAAAAGGGAAGACATCCACCACGGCATAGCAACAGATGGACCAATCAGTGCTCTGCGCTGAGTCTCTGGTGATGAAGAAAGCCGTGGATGAACCTCCTTGACGTCGCTGGAGGGCTGTGACGGCAGCGAGCCGTTTGACGGCGTGCGTGGAGGTATGTTTGGGGAGCAGAGTGGACCGCGGTGCCGGTTCTAACGACGGTGTTAATTAGCTAGGGGTCACCGCGGAGACGCCGGAGAACAAGACACGCAGACAGACGCCCGCACCAAGCCCCTGGTACGATCAGAGCGCCTTGTCTCTGAACACGTTGTGACACTGTGATGACACTGTGCACACCGACATGAGAGGCTGGACGTGTTTGAACAACCTGTAGTCTCTACAACGCTCTTTATTCCACAGACAGGGGCCGCCCTGACAACTAGAGTATCCTGCCACCTACGTCTTGACGTCTCCCTACGAATCTAAAACCCTGGTAAGACTTTACCTGGATAGTCCACAGCTGAGCACCAGTTGAGGATCAACTGGTCACTAAACTTCGGTTTAGTGACCAGTTGATCAACTGGTCACATATGCACATATTTTTAATTTAGTGTGTAGTGGATATTCATTGGTGTGCAACAAAAAGTCAGCAAAAACTGAAAAAAATAAAATATGTAGTAAAATATGTTTTTTTTAACCCTTTTCATTTCTATACAATAGTAAGAGAAACATTAACCCGTTTCCTTAGCTTAATGGGCCAATTTGTATCTGTAGTTAGTACTTGAAGCGCATTACATAAGAGGCCAATCAACGGCTAGTACTTAAAGGTCAATAAAACTGAAACCCAAACTGATGCAACGCTAATAGCAGTCTACCGTCCTTTCTCAAGAGGCACCATTATTATAACTATGATGAAGAAAAAACAAATTGTTGACTTGACTTTGTGCATTAGCCTCTAAATAACATCATCCGTCAGTCTCCTCTCTACTGCTATGGGGTAAGATTGGGCTCTATGGTAGACATACTATTTTCATCATTTTGGATTTCACAATCTCAATAAGTTGCAATCACAGACATCCGTAGAACCTTCTCCATCTTAAATAAAGAATGTAATTGAAGTAGTACATTTTTCCAAATACCCACTATGGGATAGCTGCATACGAGTCTTTTCTTCATAGGCCTATATGTCTTCTTAAAAATTCAGACAAACACGATAGTCCTATGCCGCAAACAGACGGGGTTTATGGTGGCCAACCCCAGTGCTATAAATCCATCTGAACCGCCATAACGACCCTCACATGTAAATCAGCACTTTCGTTTTTTTTACAATAATTACGAGCAAACGAGCATAATGAGAGCGCAGCGTAGCCACATGCCTTCCTCCATGTCCTTTGATTACCCCGAGCCCTCCCCGGGCCGCTAGCCTCCCAGCTGGGAGACATGCGCTAGGCTAGCGGCGCCTGATTACGCGGCCGGCCGTCGGAGGCTGGCCGTCGAGGCCCTGTAGCCGCGGTGGCAGCAGCGCGTACGGTCGAGGCTGGCCTCCGCCTCCCTTCCCTATTAGCGGCAGAACGTGCGCCGGCCGCGTGCCGGCGGCTGTGATTCACACATTATGACTCAGACCGCCGGGGGGGCTTCTGATCCGAGGACGAGACGCTCTGTTCTAACCTTGGAGGCTGCGTCGGAGCGAGCGCTGTCTGGGGAGTAGAGCGCCGCGCTAGTTGAGCAGAGGATCCTGCTCCAGCTGTGTCCCCCCTCGTCGTCCAGCAGACCTAACAGGACCCCCGACACAGAGAGCTGGCTGTGTCTGAGGTCACCTCCGAGGGTCAGCAGGAGACCATGTACTGGACACCATTCAACACTTTACCCTCTATCATTATAATTCAATATGAATATAAAAACATGCCTTTTAATCAATATTATATTCAATTATATAAAAACCTTATTTTGATCTATTTAACTTTGTATCAAAACTCTAGCCTTATTTGTTTTATCTTAAATAACACCTTATTCTTTAACTTAACCATTTTCTGTATCTAATTAAATAAAATGATTTAACAAATCAAAAACATGTATCATCACCTCCTCGTGAAACAGATGGGGCGCTTTGGGTATTGCATCACCATAGAAACAAACTCGGCATGTGAACCATAAACATTTACATCTTCTGAGGCCTTCAGGAGGTGTCTGGAGATGTTTGGAGAGCTCCTCAAGCGCTCAGCACTCTGAGACGGGCCGTCAGGGATCAGGCGTCTGGCCACGTCGGGATCGAACCTGGAATCTTTCAGCTGGCCTTTGAACCCTGTAGCCAGCGGAGAGAGAGACCACCTCTGACCAGAGGCACACGTACCCGACTGTAGACACGTTGAACCACGTTTACAAACTTCCTCTCCAACTCAACCCTCCCTGAGGGAAGCTAGCTGTATCTGACAAAGAAACCATTATATTATGGATTATTAAATATATATTTATAGATATAAACCATGTGTATTTATTAGCCGTATATACTTAATACATCTGTATTTATTAAGCATGTTGAACTTGTGTGTACTGCTGGTGATCACACAAAGAAAATAGGAATCTGAATTAATTTGATCCTCCAACTATCCGTCCTAATTACCCACGTAGTTCTGTGGATGAAATATCATAATAACGAGCATCTCTTAAGGCCAGATGTGACTAGGTTATTTTAATGCAATGTCAATATCTGAGTGCAGCAGAAATCAATGAAACAAACGCTGGAGGATATGACATCATTAGCGTCCTCGTGTCTTCACCCTTACACAAGATCTGTGGACCTCTCACACACATGTAATGGTCTGGGAGTATGAACGACTGAGAACTAGAGAGACCAGAGACTAGAGGCTGGATACTTGAGACTAGAGGCGGGATACTTGAGACTCGAGGCTGGATACTTGAGACTAGAGGCTGGATACTTGAGACTAGAGGCTGGATACTTGAGACTAGAGGCTGGATACTTGAGACTCGAGGCTGGATACTTGGGACTAGAGGCTGGATACTTGAGAGCTTGAGACTAGAGGCTGGATACTTGAGACTAGAGGCTGGATACTTGAACTGAGGGATACTGAGACGGACTGGATACTTGAGACTAGAGCTGGATACTTGAGACTAGAGGCTGGATACTTGAGACTAGAGGCTGGATACTTGAGACTAGAGGCTGGATACTTGAGACTCGAGGCTGGATACTTGAGACTAGAGGCTGGATACTTGGGACTAGAGGCTGGATACTTGAGACTAGAGGCTGGATACTTGAGACTAGAGGCTGGATACTTGAGACTAGAGGCTGGATACTTGAGACTAGAGGCTGGATACTTGAGACTAGAGGCTGGATACTTGAGACTAGAGGCTGGATACTTGAGACTAGAGGCTGGATACTTGAGACTAGAGGCTGGATACTTGAGACTAGAGGCTGGATACTTGAGACTAGAGGCTGGATAGCCTCTACCAAGGAGTAGAAGACACTAGAGATCATCAGATACTAGGAACCAGAGACAGTACTTGTACAATGCAACACCTGTCTCTAAAGAAACTCTTACTGCAGCCAAATCCGAGATTGACTGAAAATAATTGTAACTAAAGGCCAGAATAATCAGATGGGCTCCATTGTATTTGCATATCTTATTTAAATCAATACCGATGTTATTTAAAAATTCAAAAAATTGGAATCAGTGTTTTTGACATTTGCTAAATGTTTGTTTTAACATAAAATTGGATATTTTGTTCCCACATTTTTTATTTCTTCAATTTGATTTGACATTTATTATGATACTGTATTATCTTTAATAATTACGACATGTGGTCGTAATAGAGAGACAGACTTCTAACAACTTATTCAGATAATATTAACCAGACCTCCAGATGGCTAATTACCCCTACATCAGCCAAAGAAAAGCTCTAGTGATGAAGGTGTGTTTTTCTAATAATGCTGTAGTTCTAACTGGGATTATTCAGTAGCTGGTAATACCTTCTTATAAATCAGTTTGAGAACGACTCATGACCGTACAGAGAAACACAAGCTAAAAACAACAACTCAAAACGGTTCAATCAGTCAGTATTATTGTCTGGAGTTCAACAGCCCAACCGACATTTCCAGAGCCTTACGGTACCGCTAGCCGGGCTAAAAACAACATAATAGGGGAACACGGCTCCTCCGAAACCCAAGAACTGACTGTTGTGCGATTCCCTTTGTCAAAAAGAGTTCCTTCATTATCTGTATCGTACATATCTTCATTTTATACGTTTGGTCAACTGCTCTCCAGCACTTAGTTCAGCACTTATCGGCTCTTTCTAGCGCAGGCTGTGTGTCTGACCCGAGCTTCTCCTGGACTCGCAGCACCAAGTAATGAGAGCTTGTTGACAACGCGAGACAACTTGGAGCCCCAGGGGCATGCTGGGTAGTCAGTAAACCATTAGCTGTAGCCCCGGGGAGCACAGCTCCCAGAGAGTGAGTTCAGCATTACTACTTCATCACCAAGTTTCCCCGGGCCCCAGAGTCTTGTGTTTTCCAACTGGCGACCGGCCCGTACCAGCTTTGTCTGGCCAGGGGCATCCATTGCTCGGTATCGGCTCAGTCTCGATCCATTCTCCGCACTGAAACCCGAGGCGCTGCTCAGCCAGAACAAGGCAACAGACATAAAGAAGACATCGGATGAAGACGGGCGTCTCGGAGCCCCACGCAGGAACACCCCGGCTGAAACAAAAGGCGGCCGAGATCCACAGCGGACGGTAACAGGAGTCGGTCGGCTGGGAGGGCTACAGGGAGTCTGCCTCTTGTTCTGCAGGGTGGAGCCCCGACAATGACTGCTGCTCATTGTCTGCTGTGAGGGTGTTTCCTGCTCCCAGGGGTCCGGGTACAGCCACAGGAAGGACATGACCCCCGGAGTACAGCTTTATACGGTAAAGGGGGAATGTGTCACTTTTAGATGATCCCTAACTATCAGTTCTAACTATCTCTGTGGGGATATTGAACAGTTACATGTATATCATAAAACGATGAAATCTGGTCTGGGAAAAGCAGACAATGAAATTGGTATTCAGATCTGGGCCTTCTCAGTGAAGCCAGGCTTGTTGTGGGGAATCTAAGTGTGAATTTGAGCCAACAAACTGTTATTCTGTTCTGATTTGGCCTGTTTTTTCCAGGGAAGAATGACGTGGATTGTCCAGAGATCGCCATGAGGAGAGGTGTCTGTGTTCTCCTCATGTAAACATCTAGAAGATCACCACCAGGAACAAAGCTCCTCCAGTAACGGCACAAAGGAGAGCCAGGAGGTCACCAACGAGAGCCTCTGCTGCTGATGTTCCGTCACGTTGAAAGCATATGAAAACCGGTCATCTCCGGCCCGTACTCAGACAAAACATGCTCCTTGCTGTTCGATCTCGGTTAGAAAACATTATGCTAACGAGTCAGACGCTGTCAGAAGTCCTCATCCACACCCCGTTGTTTCAGAGCTGCAGGGGGAAGACGGCCGACCTCAACCCGAAGCAAGGCAGCAGCGCGGCAGTCTGAGCAAACGTCTGAAAGGTGGAGGTGGCTGATCAGAGACCAGCTGGAGGACGTGGATTGGGCCAGGCCGACCGAGTTCTCATTTATTAGACGATGTCCGTTTTCCCACGGGGCCGAGGTGTTTAAAGGGGCTCTAATTGACCCCCAGGTGTGATGCTGATTAGCCATCGCAGGCCATTTCCAAATCACCCCTCTGGTGACATCACAAGTGGGCGTGTCCCCGAGGCTGACCCTCCATCTTGAATCCATCATAATGGCTAATCAGCGTCCCGCCTGGTGGTAAAATAGGGCCCCTTTAAGTATATCTTAAGACCCCCGCCAATCAGATCCCGCTCGCATTTCCATATTTATTAACCTACAGGTGACCACTTGTGTAATCTCAGATCTCTTCTGCTAAGAAAAGCCTCCCGAAAAGACTAAAAAGGGCTAACTAAAGTGATCGGTAGAACGAACCACGCTGGGCCTCTTCCAAACCTGCTCTTGGTACAGCTCTTTAACCGGAAAGGACCGCAGACAGAGAGAGAGAGATTAAGAATGTTGTTACAGTGTTCTTACATGGTCCTAAAATGTACTGAGATCCAATACCATGAAAAGGAAACCCACCATTTACATTTTTTATTTCTTTGTGGATTATCCCCTGTCGTATATAAACGCATGAAGTACGCATGCTAATGGTCATCATACTTTTTGTATCTAGGAGATGCTTTTGTCCAAATTGACACGCACACGCACACACACACACACACACACACACACACACACACACACACACACACACACACACACACACACACACACACACACACACACACACACACACACACACACACACACACACACACACACACACGTGTGTGTGTGTGTATCTACTCTTCCAGATGAAAGTTACAGCCTTTTGAACCAACGCATGTATGTTACAGTGTAATAACATCACAATGGTCCGAGGGACTTTCAGTTGGTGAACCGGGTCAGAGACAATCATACCAACCGATTGAAGACGAAGCCGTGGCGTCCGCGAGGATGAAGGCGCCACAGAGCTGATGCAGACGCTACGAACGTGTTACTGAGCAACACATGCCGCTGCTGGGAGGTGTCTGCCACTAATAACTTAATAAGCCTTTGCTGTTTATTAAGAATTTAAATAAAAGTCTCGCACTGATCCAATTAGCGGGCGAGAGCGGTTCGCACATGGCGAGCGAGCGAGGAGGCTTCCAGAAGGGAGCCCGTCCAAGTGTTTTGACTCGTATTTTTACCATCGCCGACAATCTGTCCTAATTCCTCTCGAGTGCAAATTATCAAACTCTCGTGGCTGTCAAGACGCTCTCACCAAAACATAATTATAGCGCCAGGCTAATTGAAGCAAAAAGTTTTGCTTCTTCTTTTAATTATGTTATTACAGCCGTCAAACAACGGCTGCCTCCCACCTTCTCCCACCTTCTCCCACCTCTCCACACGCCTCGGCTTCCTCTTTCCCTCCATCATCAGCCATCACGCTCCCTGTCGGCCGCCGCCGCCGCCGCACTGAGACCGGCGGTCTCCCTCCCTGCGCCCCCTGTCCATGCACCGCGGTCTTCATCCTGCGCCCCCTGTCCGTGCACTGCGGTCTTCATCCTGCGCCCTGTCCGTGCACCGCGGTCTTCATCCTGCGCCCCCTGTCCGTGCACTGCGGTCTTCATCCTGCGCCCCCTGTCCGTGCACTGCGGTCTTCATCCTGCGCCCCACAGGGCTGTAAATTCTGAGAGCGTTTGGACACAGTTGCCGGGGGTTACAGCCGTATGCTAAGGAGGCGTCGCTCTAGACATTTCCTGGTCTGTAGAGCGGGTTGCACCATACACATCACCCTCCCGCGCCCCTCTCCCCCCTATCTCCCCCACTATCTACGACCTCTGCTACCCCCCCCCCCGAATAAAGCCCCCCCGCACCAGGCCTCGTGGTAATGAGCCCGCTCGCTCCTGCCACGATTTACGACACCTTTAAAATTCTGATTGCTTTGAATTTGAGAATTATTCATAAGACCCCGGCGTGATTTGTCAGACAACAAGTGCTGTTTTCCCGAGGACAAATGGGTTTTACTTGTGGAGCTTCAGATGGATTCCCGCTTCGCTACTTAAAATAAGACATTTCCTATGCAGCAGTGTCTGCAAAGAGCTTTTAATTAAAGACAATGCGGCCCGCCTGACAACGAGCAATAAAGTTGTTGGTTTCCTGTTTCTATACGACATTGTTCCCGCGTGCGGCGAACACACGCAGCAATGGGGCGAGGTGCGGGGGGGGGGGGGGGGGGGGGGGAGGGTGGCAGCACACCGTGGCCCGTTGAGACAGACCGCCCCGCTGCAGAGGACCCCTCCGCTAACACACGCAAAGCTGGGACCGTTGAATGGGTTCAAATGGCTCAGACTATGGATCCCACAGTCACACGACAGGTCCCCCGAGTCCCCCGCTAGCTCAACAACAGCGGGTGTTCAGATGGACAGATGTTTGTATCAGTGGGCCGTTCAGTGGAGAAACTACACAGAGAATGAGCAGAACTCATCTCCTTCATGTAGCCTAGCGTTAGCCGCGGCTTAATTGACGCATCTCGTTAAGGCATCGCTTCATCTTCAACTTCAGTGGCTGAGTCCCAGCATGCGTGTGTGTGTGTGTGTGTGTGTGTGTGTGTGTTGTGTGTAATTGTGTGTGTGTGTGTGTGTGTGTGTGCTTATGTGTGTGCTTATGTGTGTGCTTATGTGTGTGTGTGTGTGTGTGTGTGTGTGTGTGTGTGTGTGTGCTTCTGTGTGTGAGTGTGTGTGTGTATGTGCTTCTGTGTGTGAGTGTGTGCGTGTCACCCTTGCGTTGAGATGCATGGCAGCATCACAGAGATTATTTGTGTGCCGCCGGGGGCTGGTGGGCGTGCACGCTGCTGCCCGGATCATCTCTCAATTACTGCCCCCCCCCCCTCTGGGGCAGGGTGTGCACGTGTGTGGGACCAGTCATGTCTGCCACGTGCACTGTGCACGCACACGCCAGCCACACACAGCACGGAGGCCCACAGCGAAGAATCGACAAACAAATCGACATAACTCTAACTCTGCATTCAGAGGGAAGGATTCTGATTGGTCTAAACTAGACTGTTGATAAACAGATCTCATTCTGATTGGGCTGATTAGACGGATTCTGATTGGTCTCCATTAGAATTTCCAGATTATACAGATTCTAATTGGTCTGAATTAGATTGTTCACAATTAGCACATTGTGATTAGTTTTAAGTTGGCCTATGTGCTTCCTTTGAAAGAAATAAAAATAATTCCTAGCATGAATCGCAGTAGGGAAACACAGTATTAATCTACAGTATTGGTGTACAATACAGTAGGGCACATTATTGTACATCTTAAAGTAGTGAGGTGTAGAGAGTCCACTTACATTAGTGTGCATTGAGTCTTAAGACTAGTGTACACTCAAAGTGCCAGTGCACACGATTAAGTGCAGAAAGACTTCTTAACCAGAATGCGTTTCACTTGGAACAACTTTGAAATAATTGTGGTTGACTGCAGCACTGTTTATGTTGATGCATTAGCATTAGCATTAGCATGTTGAGCTCATTACGTTGTCTTATTAAAAGAGTTTTGCCGTCGGAGTTAAAACAAAGACATGCTCTGGGGGCGGTTTGGCTGCTAGTCTTCTTTCTTCTTCTCAACACGCAAGAAGAGTTTTAATTCAAATGGTAGAATCCGTGACCACTGCTTGGACAAATAAAAAAACGCGACACAAATAAGCTACTTAACCAAATTAGGGCCTAACATTTGGAAATGTAATACTGAAATCACCATCATCATAGCGAGCGGGAGAGTTTTACATTTTTAATGCCGCTGGAAGAGAAAACCGATTCACATTCATGTCATGGAAATTGATTTTGGGTGTGTGACAAAGTGACTTGTTTAATTTAAAAAATAAAAAAGACTTTGTCTCAGAAAATAAACCCTTTAGACACGGAGCCAGCGATGAACTTGAGTTGACTTGTTCTTCTGCTCCGCAGTGCTGGTGTGGCGAGGGACACTAATGCTGCTGCTAGAGCTACTGCTACGGCCTGAGACACAGGCCCAACCTCCACCTGAAGCACTGTAACGTGCACTGTTACGTAATCAGGTCAGTTATTAAACTACAGGAACACGTACGTTGATCAAAGCATGTCAATGCAATGTGAAGAACTAAACACACACACCCGCACACTAACCCCCCTCGAGCTGGGGTTGTCCGCTGATCGACGGGGTTCAGGTTGACGTTGTGACAAGCTTACCCCCCCCCCCCCCCCCGCCTCCGTCAGCAGCACCACCCATAAGCTGCTTTCACATGAAATCAAGCCCTGATTACCGGGGCTATCTGCGAGGGGGTGGGGGGGGTAAGAAGACGTCTGAGGGGTGCGTGGCAGACAGTTGGGGGGGGGGGGGGGGGGGCGGGGGGTGTCAGAAGATTTGAAGTTCAGGAGATAAGCCACTCCAGGGTCTGAGCCACAGCCTCTAATCACTCCTTTGTGGGACTGACTTACACACGGTGATTCTACTCTTTTACCATCGCTGGAGAACCGATGACAGAAGGCCAGGAGGTCTGGACGGGGAACACAGACCCACCTCTGGAGGGTCTGGACGGGGAACACAGACCCACCTCTGGGGGGTCTGACTGCTCTCCTTCAGGTCCTCACTGCTCTCCTTCAGGTCCTCACTGCTCTCCTTCAGGTCCTCACTGCTCTCCTTCAGGTCCTCACTGCTCTCCTTCAGGTCCTCACTGCTCTCCTTCAGGTCCTCACTGCTCTCCTTCAGGTCCTCACTGCTCTCCTTCAGGTCTCACTGCTCTCCTTCAGGTCCTCACTGCTCTCCTTCAGGTCCCACTGCTCTCCTTCAGGTCCTACTGCTCTCCTTCAGGTCCTCACTGCTCTCCTTCAGGTCCTCACTGCTCTCCTTCAGGTCCTCACTGCTCTCCTTCAGGTCCTCACTGCTCTCCTTCAGGTCCTCACTGCTCTCCTTCAGGTCCTCACTGCTCTCCTTCAGGTCCTCACTGCTCTCCTTCAGGTCCTCACTGCTCTCCTTCAGGTCCTCACTGCTCTCCTTCAGGTCCCCACTGCTCTCCTTCAGGTCCCCACTGCTCTCCTTCAGGTCCTCACTGCTCTCCTTCAGGTCCTCACTGCTCTCCTTCAGGTCCTCACTGCTCTCCTTCAGGTCCTCACTGCTCTCCTTCAGGTCCTCACTGCTCTCCTTCAGGTCCTCACTGCTCTCTTCAGGTCCCCACTGCTCTCCTTCAGGTCCCCACTGCTCTCCTTCAGGTCCCCACTGCTCTCCTTCAGGTCCTCACTGCTCTCCTTCAGGTCCTCACTGCTCTCCTTCAGGTCCCCACTGCTCTCCTTCAGGTCCTCACTGCTCTCCTTCAGGTCCTCACTGCTCTCCTTCAGGTCCTCACTGCTCTCCTTCAGGTCCTAGCTGCTCTCCTTCAGGTCCTCACTGCTCTCCTTTAGGTCCTAGCTGCTCTCCTTCAGGTCCTCACTGCTCTCCTTCAGGTCCTCACTGCTCTCCTTCAGGTCCTCACTGCTCTCCTTCAGGTCCTCAGCTGCTCTCCTTCAGGTCCTCACTGCTCTCCTTCAGGTCCTCACTGCTCTCCTTCAGGTCCTAGCTGCTCTCCTTCAGGTCCTCACTGCTCTCCTTCAGGTCCTCACTGCTCTCCTTCAGGTCCTCACTGCTCTCCTTCAGGTCCCCACTGCTCTCCTTCAGGTCCTCACTGCTCTCCTTCAGGTCCTCACTGCTCTCCTTCAGGTCCTCACTGCTCTCCTTCAGGTCCCCACTGCTCTCCTTCAGGTCCTCAGTACCATTGAGTGTATCCTGTGTAGGGGATCAATGGGATAGAGGATCAATGTCAGCGTGGATTCATCCATTCACCCCCCAGCTGCTCCCCGCAACTGGGTCACTCCCCGACGCCCCGAGAGCCCGGCCCTTAACGAGGAGGCCGTCCTCTGCATCACCCCCGGCGCGCGCGTACAGCATCGTTAGGGCTCACGCTCGCGCACGTGAGGTACCACGAGCGCCACGCACGGCCCCCGCCCAGGGGCCCGGCGAGGACGTCCCGTTCCCCGCGCGCCGCCGGCCTCGCTGGCCGGGCGGTCTCGTTTTAATGACCCCCTCTGGACGTCCCACACCAGCCCGGCCGCGCTGCTTAGTGTTAATTAGCCCCCCGACCGGAGCCGTCAGCAGGAGGGGCCCTGCCAGGAGGCCCCCAGCAACAACCACAACATCATCATGACCCCCCCCCCCCAACAACAACATCATGACCAAACCCCCCTCGCTCTTACAACATCATGATCATCCCACCCCCCAACAACAACATCATCATGACCACCCCCCCCCCCCCCCTCACTCTTACAACATCATGACCCACCCCTCCTAGCAACCGACAAGACCCCCCCCTCACAACGCCAGGCGACCACCCCCCGCCCAACAGAGACAACACAACGCCGCCGCCTCTCCAGCACCCCCCTCTTCCTCCTCTTCCTCCTCCTCCTCTTCCTCGTCTCTCCCTCGGCGTGTCGCGCGTCAAATCTCTGATCCCCTCCGAACCAAATCTTCATAATTAACTGGCACATTCTAACATGATTGCTTGTGACACACCTACTCTGGTAATTATCGCTTTAAGGCCATTCGCTAATGAAATTAATGCATCCGTTGCCCCAACTAATTAGCATAACTCATTTCAATGGCCCACATTTCAGGACAGCCGCGCTGCACGGGAACACACGCGTCGGGGGGGGGGAGAGAGCGCTGGTGTGTTTGGTGGTCACCTCCGGGTTTAAGCCCTTGGGTCGGGACCTCCGGGGGTTTGGTCACGGGCACGGCCGCCCGCTACGGCATCGATGCAGCAACACACGACGAGTCCTCTGAATCCTCCTCCTTGCGTCCACACGCGGACCCCTCCCCTCGTCCATTAAGGCGTTATCACAGAGAGGCATTAGCTTAACAGAGTCTACGCCACTGCTAAGTGGAGAGGAGCAGATCTCCGAGGAGGAGGAGGAGGAGGAGGAGGAGGAGGAGGAGATGGAGGAGGAGGAGGAGGAGGAGGAGGAGGAGGAGGAGGAGGAGGAGGAGGAGGAGGAGGAGGAGGAGGAGGAGGAGGAGGAGGAGGAGATGGAGGAGGAGGAGGAGATGGAGGAGGCCTGGCGGAGGCTGTCTCCCAGACATTTACTGCTCTGCATTAATAATGGATGCTAATGCCGGCGCTATAATGGAGTGAGACAAGCAGGCAGTAAATTAGAGGTGTTGGGGCCAGGAGGAACGTCCCCTCGTAGCGAGGAGCTCCGCCCTGCCCTCAAAGAACCTCAGCGGTCGGGAGGAACACGCCGTCTCTCCGAGAGGAGCTGAACGCCCCCAGTCGCTCCAGGAGGCGCCCCTGACCCGGGACAGAGCTCCTCTGTTTGGCGTGCGCGGGCTGGGGTTCGTTAAAACAAGCCTGATAGGAGACGCACTAGAGTAATTAGGGATGTTTAATATTCAACATTACAACGCCCACGAAGACTCGTTTGTCTGCGACTCGTAATGTTAGTCGCTACGGTATCTTGGCTCCGGCGCAGACCCCCAAACAGAGCAGGCGAGGGGGGATGCACAGGCTCCCCCACAGGAACCCGTCCCACCGCAGCGCTGGCTCACAGCAGTCGGCTGGCCAGAGGCACACAAAACGCCCCGCAGGGCGACGGCCGGCTGGGCAGAGGAGCCAGTCGGGGTTGTGGCGCGCTCCGCCGAGGGACACCTTCCACACTCCGCTAGGAGAGCCGGGATCGAACCCAGCACCTTCAGGGCTAGCAGCCTCCCCCGCTCCCAACTTCTGAGCCTCAGATCTCCCCACCACACCGTGGAGCGCGAGGGAGGACCACCCCCACGACGCTTGACCTCCGCGCCGCCATGAATACATGCAGCCTATCAACAGCCAATCAAGCGCTGTGTTTTGTTCCGTCGGCGCGGGGCGGGAGGCATGCTGGCACATCCGGCGTGGCACATCAGCGGCGGATAAACACGGCAAACAGGCGGCGGCGGCGCCCGGTGAGCACACCGCGGGGGGCCGGCGGCGGCGTCATTAACCGCCGGCCCGCACGGCGAATACAGATCCTTCATTAGGGGAGGCGGAGCCTCAGTCAGACAGCATAATCACAACGTCCGCCTCCTGTGAGGGATAATAGAGGAGTATAAACCAGAGAGAGAGAGAGAGGGAGAGAGGGAGGGAGAGGGGGAGAGAGAGAGAGAGAGACAAAGAGAGACAGACAGGGAGGGGGAGAGAGAGAGAGCGAGAGAGAGAGAGAGAGAGAGAGAGAGAGAGAGAGAGAGAGAGAGAGAGAGAGAGAGAGAGAGAGAGAGAGAGAGAGAGAGAGAGAGAGAGAGAGAGAGAGAGAGAGAGAGAGAGAGAGAGAGAGACAGAGAGACAGAGAGACAGAGAGAGAGAGAGAGAGAGACAGAGGGAGATGATTGCTCATTAGTGTTCTGTATCTGGTCTCCTACGCAGCACGGAGATGTGTTGTGAGCCTGCTGCTGTTTAATGACTTAAATGGTATTTGCTTAAATGCTCCGTTACCACATCTGATGGAGTAGGATTAAAATAATCACCACCGAGTTGTTTTAAACACACACACACACACACACACACACACACACACACACACACACACACACACACACACACACACACACACAATAGCACTCGCAAACACAAGCACAGAAACTTTACCACACATACAGTACATACACACAGAAACACACACACACATAAAGAACACACACACACTCACACACACATGCACACACACACACACACACACACACACACACACACACACACACACACACACACACACACACACACACACACACACACACACACACACACACACACACACACACACACACACACACACCACAATGACGTTCTCTTGGCTTTACAAAAAGCGCAGCACAAGGTGTATCGTCAAAGACTGACTTCAGTCGCTGTTGTTTCGCTGTTCCAGCACTGCTGCACATGAGTTGTTGTTGTTATTATCTGTCTACTAATTATGTTTGTTGATCAAATAGGATTCCCTGGAACGCAAACATTTGCCCCCCGACCGCCCACCCCAGCTGAGGAATCGAACCGTTGGGCTGGTAACGCTTAGAACACCGTCTCTACTGGGTTTACTGACCACCGTCTCTACTGGGTTTACAGACCACCGTCTCTACTGGGTTTACTGACCACCGTCTCTACTGGGTTTACAGACCACCGTCCTCTACTGGGTTTACAGACCCCCTGTCTCTACTGGTTTACTGACCACCGTCTCTACTGGGTTTACTGACCACCGTCTCTACTGGGTTTACTGACCACCGTCTCTACTGGGTTTACAGACCACCGTCTCTACTGGGTTTACTGACCACCGTCTCTACTGGGTTTACAGACCACCGTCTCTACTGGGTTTACTGACCACCGTCTCTACTGGGTTTACTGACCACCGTCTCTACTGGGTTTACTGACCACCGTCTCTACTGGGTTTACAGACCACCGTCTCTACTGGGTTTACTGACCACCGTCTCTACTGGGTTTACTGACCACCGTCTCTACTGGGTTTACTGACCACCGTCTCTACTGGGTTTACTGACCACCGTCTCTACTGGGTTTACAGACCATGTCTCTAGGATTAAACTAGATCACCTCTCCACTGGTTTACTGACCACCGTCTCTACTGGATACTACACACACACACTCACTCACTCACACACACACTCACCCACATACTCACTCACAGACTCACTGACCACACACACACTACTCAATAGCACTACCAACACGATCTACTGGGTTTTACAGACCACCATCTCTACAGGTTTACACTGACCACACACATCTCATAATGGATTCACTGACCCCCGTCATCTACTGAGATTACACAGACCACACACTCTACTGGCTTACAGACCACACACTCTCTACTGGGTTTTACTGACCACCTGTCTCAACACACTCACACTACAACGACGTTCTCTACTTGGTTTACTGAACCAGCAACAAGTTTGTATTCGGTCAACAGACCGACTTCAGTCGCTGTTGTTTTGCTGTTCCAGCACTGCTGCACATGAGTTGTTGTTGTTATTATCTGTCTACTAATTATGTTTGTTGATCAAATAGGATTCCCTGGAACGCGCAAACATTTGCCCCCCGACCGCCCACCCCAGCTGAGGAATCGAACCGTTGGGCTGGTAACGCTTAGAACACCGTCTCTACTGGGTTTACTGACCACCGTCTCTACTGGGTTTACAGACCACCGTCTCTACTGGGTTTACTGACCACCGTCTCTACTGGGTTTACTGACCACCGTCTCTACTGGGTTTACAGACCACCGTCTCTACTGGGTTTACTGACCACCGTCTCTACTGGGTTTACTGACCACCGTCTACAGACGAGAGAGAGAGAGAGAGAGAGAGAGAGAGAGAGAGAGAGAGCAGAGAGAGAGAGAGAGAGAGAGAGAGCGGGGGAGAGAGGAGAGATGACCAACCGTCAGACAGACGAGGGGGAGAGAGAGAGAGAGAGAGAGAGAGAGAGAGAGAGAGCGAGAGAGAGAGAGAGAGAGAGAGAGAGCGCGGGAGAGAGAGAGAACAAACAGCAGAACACACTGTGGTGATCAGGCGTGTTAAAGAGCACGTTGTGATGGATGTTAATGGTGTTTAATCATAGCCCTGCTCTGAGGAGGCGGCCCTCTGCGGCCGGCCTCTGAGTGTTGGCTAATGAACGCACAGCTAGTCTGTTTCCAATGATCACAATTATCTCACACACACACTGACACACACTGACACACACACACACACGGTTCTCCACCCAGCCTCCACCCAACAACACCCCGGCCCCCACCTGCTGTGGCGGTGCTCAGTAGCGGGTGCAGCCGTCACCACGGGCCCAGGTCTCCAGCCCATGGGGATTGTATTACTTGTTGTTGAGGTGCTGGCTGACATCTGGAGGTTGACGGTTTGAATCCCACACCTTAAAGAGTGGAACCACACCGCCAAACCAAAGGCTTTGACTTTCATGCAATTCATTTGAATATATGACCTGACTGATATCTGACAGAGTTCAAACCAACTAACACAGAGAAGCCTGCTGTAATATGTGTATAAATAATAATAATCATTAAAACTCCAATAATTAATTGTATTTAGAATATTTATTCTGATCTTATAATCAACTGTTTACCGCATTATAGCTGTTATATTATTATCTAATTTTATATAATTACATATAATGTAACTACAATTATTATAACATTTTCTTCTAAGTAATACTTAACTTTAATTGAAGAAAATAATGAGGTGCTTGACATGATGTGTCTGATTAAATAGTGAACACTGCCCGTGTTCTGATCCACCATGTTTATGATGTCTGCTGTCCTCTCCGGGCTCCACCTGGTGGGTTCAGGCTGGGGCTAGGAGCTAGGAGGCTGGGGCTAGGAGCTAGGAGGCTGGGGCTAGGAGCTAGGAGGCTGGTGCTAGGAGCTAGGAGGTACACCAGCTAGAAGGCTGGTGTTAGAAGCTAGGAGGCTGGTGCTAGGAGCTAGGAGCTACACCAGCTAGGAGGCTGGTGTGCTAGACTGCTAGGAGCTAGGAGGCTGGTGCTGGAGCTAGGAGTCCATCCAGCTAGGAGGTTCTAGCTAGGAGTACCAGCTAGACGGTATCCTGTGCCCTTGCTTCCTGCCCTGCAGGAATGCGTCCGCTGTAATAATGAGGGTCAGAGGTCAGAGCTGTGGCCCTGCCGCGGGCCCCCGGGGGGAGAGGGGAGAGAGGGGGAGAGGGGGAGAGAGGGGAGGGGGGAGGGGGGCTCTGTCACTGCCTCTGTCCCTATATTTAAATCCCGCCTTGGGCCGTGTTTGCAGAGGGCGTCTGGTAACTAGTTCCTGTTACTAATTAGTCTAATGGCGTGCTATTTGTCTCTGGGAGCGGAGAGGAGCCGCAGGAGAGAGGCTCAGAATAACAGCAGCTTGTGTTGATCCTCTCTGCGCCTCCTTCGGCGGCGGCCATCTTGGCGCCGAGCACACGGTGAGTGAGGCTCAGGGTGGAGGCAGGCGGCCGCCTGCCTCCACCCTGAGCCTCACTCACCCTGCCCTGGGGGGGCTGAGCAGGCCCAGGGGGGTCCAGGGGAAGGGTTACGTTTGGACCTCGTAACCGCGACAGAACTAAACTGACGGCGTATGAATTCGTTTGATAAATAGGATCAATGACGTTTTGATTGCTGCCCATCGAAGTCTCTCTCTGGGTTACAGTCTTAATTAAAACGGTTAATCACACTTTCCTGTTTGTTCAGCACTCGACGCAAGTATTTCAAAGTGTTCCTCTGAACGTCCTGTTGACACCTGCGCAGGACCTTCGTGCTCAAGGACCGTGGGTCCCAAGTTCAGCGGATTTCCCTCAACTTGCACCCAACCTGATTCAGAGTAACCAACGCACTGAGCACCTGAAAGGGCCCTCGAATATATATACGGTATATGGCCCTAAACTATAGTCTCACACACACACACACACAAACACACACACACACACACACATACACACAGCACACACACACACACACACACACACACACACACACACACACACACACACACACACACACACACACACACACACAGTGTTGCTGTGGTCTCCCCCATATTAGTGCATTGATCTCCTGGAATCCGCCGTCAGCCAATTAAAACACGCGTCATAACGTCAGCAGTTCTGTCAGTGTGCACTCCACCCCATCGCCCCCCTACAATCTGAGGCCTGACGGACACCTCTGATTGGCTGGAGCCCTCAAGGAAGAGGAGGAGGGGCACAAGCACATCTGTATGCCACGATACTTTGATCACCCTGTACCCCCTCGGGGCCAAACCTCCCGACAACAACGTCTGCTACGCGCAGAATCAAACCGCACGACCACCGCCACCATCAGACGCCCCATCAGACGCAGCAGGAAGTACAATCACAGAGGGGGCAGGGAGGGAGGCGCCCCACCCAGGGGCATGCCTGTGGGCGGGGCCCGCTGACAGGGGCCCGCCGTCCTCTCCGATCGACGCCGGCGCTTTGAAGCCGAGCCGCGGACGGCGCTGGAGAGCCCATGCGCTCTCTGCCTCCCATCTCCGGCGCGGTGAGGAGGGGGGGGGGGGGGCGCTGCTGTCACGGCGTGCGTCTGAAGACGGGGGTAAAGCGCTGCCTCAGAGAGGGCCGTCCCTCCGGGGGCCCGGCCGGCCCCTGGCCCCCGTCCTTTAATCAGCGGCGGGCCCTTAATGCGGGCTGTCACGGCCGCGTAAGCAGCTTTTATCACTGAGCGCGCACAAAGCTCTCCTCCTATTACGACGTCCGCCGTTAGACGGAGGGCCCGCCGAAACCTAAACATCGGCCCCGGAGCCGTTGTTTAGGTTCGGCGGAACCTGGAGAAATAATTCGACGCTTCTCCAGATTTTGGGGAGCGTGGAGGAGTGAGGAGGAGGAGGTGGAGGAGGAGGGGGGAGGAGGAGGGGGAGGGGTGAGGAGGAGGGGTGAGGAGGAGGGGTGAGGAGGAGGGGTGAGGAGGAGGGGTGAGGAGGAGGGGTGAGGAGGAGGGGTGAGGAGGAGGGTGAGGAGGAGGGGGGGTGAGGAGGAGGGAGGGGAGGGTGAGGAGGAGGGGTGAGGAGGAGGGGTGAGGAGGTGGGGGTGAGGAGGTGGAGGATGGGCAGGGCCTGGACGGGAGCCGGACCCTCTGGCCCCCGTGTACGGCACCACGCCACCACCACCTACACCACCCTGGAGAGAGCCGGACACAGCCACACCTGTCAGTCTCCCCCTCTCTCCTCACTCCCGTCCCCCCCCTCTCCCCCCCTCCCTCTCTCCCCCCCTGGCCTCCACTCCTGGGTTCTCTCCCCCCTCCTCCCTCCCTGGTTCTCCCCTCCCCCCGGGTCTCCCCTCTCCCCTCCCCCTCTTCCCTCTCTCTCCCTCCTGGTCTCCCCTCTCCTCCCTGGTCTCCCCCTCTCCCCTCCTCTCCCTCTCCCTCCCCCCAGGGGTCTCCCCCTCCCTTCCTGGTCTCTCCTTCTCCCCTTCCTCTCTCTCTCTCTCCCCTCTAAGTCTCCCCCCCTCCCCTCCCCTCATCACTGATCTGATATGAGCGGACGCTGGACTAAACCTCCAGTTAGGCTCAACTCTCCCCAACCCTGCCAGTCTGTTACCGCTCTACCTCCGACCGGTGTCCCCATTACCATCATTATGGTATGGCCCCGGGGCCCCCGGTGACACAGGAAATAAAAACACATCAGCCACCGAGGGAAGCCCATTGGTCGGTGTGAATAAACAGGAAATGGACGTGCGGGGAGGTTGAGGTAGACAAGCTGCCTGTCAGACGGCCGGCCTGTCACACTGACGGACGCTCTAATGAACTGTCAGCGCCTCAACGTCCGGCAGCAGGAGGAAGTCAGGTCAACGCCACGCCACACTCGCCACACTCCTACACACACCGCCGCTCCACGCACCCTGCTGATTGGCCGGAGCCGAGCAGGAGACAGGGGCAGAGAGTGGCCCGTGGTTTGTGGAGGGGAGGGTGGAGAGAGAGAGGGAGAGTGGGAGAGGAGAAGAGAGAGACAGAGACAGAGAGAGGAGAGGGAGAGGAGGAGAGAGGGGGAGAGAGGGGTGAGAGGATAGAGAGAGAGGAGGGGAGAGAGAGGAGAGAGGCAGAGACAGAGAGAGACAGAGAGAGAGACAGAGAGAGGAGAGAGAGAGACAGAGACAGAGACAGAGACAGAGAGAGAGAGAGACAGAGAGAGAGAGAGAGAGAGGTCTGTCAGGGTTCATCCTGAAGCTGCTGTCGGGGAATATCTTCTGTGTTTTAGCAGCAGTAGTTTCTACATCACAATATTCCACAGCGCTGTAACAAAGACATCTTAGGAGTCGATGCTCAGGAGGAATGTTTCCTTTAAGATGAAACCTTGTAGAGAAATACATAAATGTCAAGAGGAAGCCTTTACTCTCGTTTGTGTTGGACCCATCGTTTCAGCGTCCGATGTGCGTCTCGTTCAGACCCGTTCAGAGATAGCGGTTAACTTCTTATCTTTGGTGTTTAGCAGTTGGACTTTTCTCCTTATATATGTTGTATTTCGTTTTAGTTTTATTTGAACTACTTGTACGGTAATCCCATCTGCTGCTGTTGTACTCAAAGAATGTCATTTACATGTCAATGACTTTATAACGTACGTTACTGAAGGTGCTCTACGAAAAGTTTAATTTTTTTCAGAATAATTACAATCGCGATAATAATTAATTCATAAATAAAAAATGAGCATACTTAATTTCAGTCAGGGGTTACACATTAAAATCCCTATAAAGAAACATTGAACATAGCATAACATTGAACATATGAGACTAACATAAAGCGAGCGAGAGGCTCGCGGCCAGTGGGGGAGGCGTCCATGTTGTTTGGACAATATGCCGCAGAAGGCGGGAAAATAAAGTCCAGCACACAACCAAAAAAAACATAGAATGTGGAAAATGCCAGATTGAGATAATTTAATTGTCCGTTACGTAGTTAACGACCTCATTAAGGAGAGAGAGATGGGACAGTCTGCCGAGGGGAGGGGAGGCCTACACGACAGCCATCTGGATACAGCAGGGGGGAGGAGGGGGGAGGAGAGAGCTGGGAGAGGAGAGGAGAGTGGGGGGAGAAGGGGAGAGTGGAGAGAGGAGAGAAAGGGGGAGAGAGGGGTGAGAGGATAGAGAGAGGGGAGGGGAGAGGAGGAGAGAGGGGGAGAGAGGGGTGAGAGGATAGAGAGAGGGGAGGGGAGAGGAGGGGAGAGGATAGAGAGAGGGGGAATAAATGAGATAGGAGGGGGGAGTTGAGTTGAGGGACGAGTAAGTGAGTGGGTGAGAGGAGGGGGGAAGTAGACGTGTTTTGGTTTGTGTGTGCGTAGGGGTTAGACAGTACAGAGACAGGTCATTAAGGAGCAGGTAGGGGTTAGACAGTACAGAGACAGGTCATTAAGGAGCAGGTAGGGGTTAGACAGTACAGAGACAGGTCATTAAGGAGCAGGTAGGGGTTAGACAGTACAGAGACAGGTCATTAAGGAGCAGGTAGGGGTTAGACAGTCCAGAGACAGGTCATTAAGGAGCAGGTAGGGGTTAGACAGTACAGAGACAGGTCATTAAGGAGCAGGTAGGGGTTAGACACTCCAGAGACAGGTCATTAAGGAGCAGGTAGGGGTTAGACAGTACAGAGACAGGTCATTAAGGAGCAGGTAGGGGTTAGACAGTACAGAGACAGGTCATTAAGGAGCAGGTAGGGGTTAGACAGTACAGAGACAGGTCATTAAGGAGCAGGTAGGGGTTAGACAGTACAGAGACAGGTCATTAAGGAGCAGGTAGGGGTTAGACAGTACAGAGACAGGTCATTAAGGAGCAGGTAGGGGTTAGACAGTACAGAGACAGGTCATTAAGGAGCAGGTAGGGGTTAGACAGTACAGAGACAGGTCATTAAGGAGCAGGTAGGGGTTAGACAGTCCAGAGACAGGTCGTTAAGGAGCAGATTGTTTGCTCATGGGCTCAGGTAGACTGAGTACAGCATTGGGAATCGAACCAAGAACCCTTCGACCGCGATACTAGCCACCCCAGAAGAAGCAAGGCATGCTGGGTATCAAAACAAGAGCGATACGGGGGTACAGTAGACGTCCCGGAAACACAACCTTCCTGTTCGCGCTCGGCGGGTTTTAGAACCGACAGCCCCCTCATCGCCGTGACGACCAGACCTCAGACCCACTTTGAAGAGGAGGAGCCGGGGTCAGTTGGACGCTTCGAATACGACCAGCGAATCACAGCGCAGCACGCACAGCCCCGTCGGGAGCGAGAATGAAATGGTTTTTATTTGTCGACTGAACCAGACGGCCAGATACATGGGAGAGGCCATTGAAACAGATGGTGCGATGCCAAGAGGGAAAGGGCCTTTTATTCCATTAGAGACGCACTGAGATCTATAGGTCAAGTTGATTAGGAAAGTGATCTTGTCTGTCTGACTAACGCTGGAAACCTTGGGACCACATTTCTTTGTCTTCCTCACTTAGCGTGCTGGCTGTGGAATCCATGAGTCACCCAGTGTGTGTGTGTGTGTGTGTGTGTGTGTGTGTGTGTGTGTGTGTGTGTGTGTGTGTGTGTGTGTGTGTGTGTGTGTGTGTGTGTGTGTGTGTGTGTGTGTGTGTGTGTGTGTGTACATTGTGTGTGAGTGTGTGTTTCTGTACATTTGTGTGTGTGCGTGTGTATGTGAGTGTGTGTGCACATGTTTGTGTGTGTCCACGTATTTGTGGACGTGGAAGTGTGTGTGTGAGTATGTACATGTTTGTATGTACGTGTGTGTGTGTGTTTGTGCGTGTGTGTACGTGTGTATTTGTCTACTTGAGTGTTTGTGTGTGTTTGTGTGTGTGCGTAATTGTGTGTATGTGTGTACATGTGTGTCTGCGTTTGTTTGTACTTGTGCGTGTGTGTGTGTGTGTGTGTGTGTGTGTGTGTGTGTGTGTGTGCGTGTGTCGATCTGTGTGTGTGTGCGTACTTGGCCTGTGTGCTAAAGCATAATCACGTTGGCAGACCATATGCCCGCGATGTTTTACAGCCGGAAAAAAAACAGAAATAAATAAAAAGGGTTTATTAGAACCGTACCACTGATAGATTCAGAAGATTTATGATCCATAATCCCTATAATCTATTAATGGGTAGATAATAGAGGAAGGGATCATACATTACTTTGGTTATGAATATGTCTCCAGCAGAGAGAGATGAATCCTGATCATCTGCGAGGAGCTGGAGGTCCAACACTCACTCTGACGCCGCGCTCTGCCAACAGTCTACTCAACCAGAAATAACCGCTCCGGTTGCCACAGGGGGAAGGAGGCGCTAATTAAATGGGAAGACTCCTACTTTTCATCAGAAGCATTTATTAAAACAAGCATCCAGCAGCAGAGAGACGGCTCCAGCACCCGGCCAGCCACCGCCGCCATTAGACGCCTCTTTCAGAACGTGGACGCCGTCCAAACACACAATCAGGGGATTTGGCGGGGATTACGTTAGATTAGCAACACCGGGAGACAAATGAGGAGATGACAGCATCTCATACGTCCAGCTCTGAATTATCCCCCGCATACCAGACCAAATTAGCGACGGTTATTAGTCGTGGAATAAAGGAGGAGGGCTGTGAGTGCTAAAAAGCAAGAACAGCTCTTTAGGGGGTGGGGGGTTCAACCACAGCAAACCACAGCCAACGTAAACCTCGGTAAAAGCTTTCCTCTCTGCTCAAATCTCCCAAAGTGTAAATAAAGCGGGATGAGAGGCAGCGAGGCCATGAGAACCAGGACTGGAGAGAACCAGAGAGGACCAGAGAACAGAGAGAACCAGAGAGAACCAGAGAGAACCAGAGAGGACCAGAGAGAACCAGAGAGGACCAGAGAGGACCAGAGAGGACCAGAGAGAACCAGAGAGGACCAGAGACGACTAGAGAGGACCAGAGATGACCAGAGAGAACCAGAGAGAACCAGAGACCAGGGACCGGAGAGAACCAGAGAGAACCAGAGAGAACCAGAGAGGAGCAGAGAGGACCAGAGAGGACCAGAGATGACCAGAGAGAACCAGAGAGAACCAGAGAGGACCAGAGAGAACCAGAGAGGACCAGAGAGGACCAGAGAGGACCAGAGAGGACCAGAGAACAGAGAGGACCAGAGAGAACCAGAGAACAGAGAGAACCAGAGACCAGAGAGGACCAGAGAGGACCAGAGACCAGAGAGAACCAGAGACCAGGGACCAGAGAGAACCAGAGAGAACCAGAGAGAACCAGAGAGGACCAGAGTGGACCAGAGAACAGAGAGGACCAGAGAGGACCAGAGAGAACCAGAGAGGACCAGAGAGAACCAGAGAGAACCAGAGAGGACCAGAGAGGACCAGAGAGAACCAGAGAGAACCATAGAGAACCAGAGAGAACCAGAGAGGACCAGAAGAGGAGCACAGAGGAGGACCAGAGAGAAACCAGAGAGAACCATAGAGAACCAGAGAGGACCAGAGAGGACCAGAGAGGACCAGAGAGAACCAGAGAGAGACCAGAGAGAACCAGAGAGAACCAGAGAGGACCAGAGAGGACCAGAGAGAACCAGAGAGAACCAGAGAGAACCAGAGAGAACCAGAGAGGACCAGAGAGGACCAGAGAGGACCAGAGAGAACCAGAGAGAACCAGAGAGAACCAGAGAGGACCAGAGAGGACCAGAGAGGACCAGAGAGAACCAGAGAGAACCAGAGAGAACCAGAGAGGACCAGAGAGGACCAGAGAGGACCAGAGAGAACCAGAGAGAACCAGAGAGAACCAGAGAGGACCAGAGAGGACCAGAGAGAACCCAGAGAGAAACCAGAGAGGACGCAGAGAGGACCAGAGAGAGGACCAGAGAGGACCAGAGAGGACCAGAGAGAACCAGAGAGAACCAGAGAGAGACCAGAGAGGACCAGAGAGAACCAGAGAGAACCAGAGAGGACCAGAGAGAACCAGAGAGGACCAGAGAGGACCAGAGAGAACCAGAGAGAACCAGAGAGGACCAGAGAGAACCAGAGAGGACCAGAGAGGACCAGAGAGAACCAGAGAGGACCAGAGAGGACCAGAGAGGACCAGAGAGAACCAGAGAGGACCAGAGAACAGAGAGGACCAGAGAACAGAGAGGACCAGAGAGAACCAGAGAGGACCAGAGAACAGAGAGGACCAGAGAGAACCCAGTTGTCTGTGATTGTGGAGCTCCAGAAGGCCCTGTGAGGAGGGATGGTTCAGGTCTTAAAGCTTGTGGGTTCCAACCCCGATGCCCAGGCCTATCCTGCGCGAGCCCTGACCCCTACCTGCCCTCAGAGGACAGGGGTACTGTGTGTGTGTCTGAACTCACTGCAGATCGCTGTGGATACGGCGTGGGCCCCTGGACTGCAGAAGGCGTGGGCCCCTGGACTGCAGAAGGCGTGGGCCCCTGGACTGCAGAAGGCGTGGGCCCCTGGACTCCAGAAGGCGTGGGCCCCTGCACTGCAGAAGGAGTGGGCCCCTGGACTCCAGAAGGTTATATTATTGATGATGAAGAGCGTTTACATCCACCCCTCCTCTTCCCTGACGGCCTGCGGGGACTGCGTTGTACTCCTCCCCGAGACGTCCACGGGAACCTGCAGGTTAAAATTAGATATGTAAAGGCAGGCTTTTCTGTAAAGTAGTAGGGGGATATATCGGTTCAGCAAGAAATGTGAATATTTAAAGTAAAGCAGGCAAAGTGCTGATAAAACACTTCCTGTAATAAGAGGCGCTAGCGCGAGCGGACTCCTCCACATTGTTTCAAAGAGGAAACTTCCTCCGTACGTCTGAAAGGCCGCGACGGAACCCATCCTGGAGCGCTGATAAAACAGTGACCCTCACACCGGGATCTCTGGGGGCTCAGAGCCCCTCATCAGGCTTACTCCTCATTGTTCTGTGATCATCTGGAGGGCCGGGGGGAGAGAGATCCCACCTGCACCTCCTCACACTCCTCACGGTTAAGTAGAGGAGCTGTCATCTGCTAAACTCTGGACGGCTCAGCCTCTGACAGACTTAAGTCTGACACTCAGACTTACCGTTCTGTCTTTGTGTCGACTGTGCCTTCATGTGGGAGTTAAATATCATATTCCTCTTTAGTATTAATAACCTTTTCCTTATGACTTTTAGGCTGCTGTGTATCTGCTTCCTCTAAATAATTTACAGTCGGTTCCACAACGTATTTACGAAAACACCTAATTAATCGCTGCAGAGAAATGTTAGATAACGCTGGCGGGATAAGATAAAGAAATGCTTTTGGCAGAACTCAAGCATCATGAAGTCACCCTCCCTTCACAACCTGAGTGTAAGCAGACACTCACACACACACACACAGACTGACACACACACACACACACACACACACAGACACACACACACACACACACACACACACGCACAGAAAGACACACACACGGAGGTACACGCATACAAACAAGGAGACACACACACACACACACACAGTCCTTTGATCAAGGTTTTTGACACAGCGTCAGACTCTCAGACATCCTTCTCTGCCGTCTTCATTTAAAAGTCATTTCAGACCATTTGGAAAGAAATTAGGAGGTCTGGCAAGAACACTTTTAGGAAGCGTAAACAAGGCCTCTTCCTCCCTGGAGAGAGACGGCAGAGCATCCATCTCTACATCGGTTTGGTTGAGTGACTCCGCGACCTCCGTCCCGGGGGGGGTCTGGGTCGACCTCTCATCGACCCCCCAAGGTCGAAGTCAGAGGTCGTCGACGGCGACACGCTCCCAAGTGTCGGAGGCCAACCTCTAGCCCAGGTCACATGTCCTCGCTCCACCAGAGGGAGGAGAGAGAGAGAGAGAGAGAGAGAGAGAGAGAGAGAGAGAGAGAGAGAGAGAGAGAGAGAGAGAGAGAGAGAGAGAGAGAGAGAGAGAGAGAGAGAGAGAGACGAGAGACAGACGACAGACAGACAGACAGACAGACAGACAGACAGACAGACAGACAGACAGACAGACAGACAGACAGACAGACAGACAGACAGAGAGAGAGAGAGAGAGAGAGAGCGAGAGAGAGAGAGACACAGAGAGAGAGAGAGAGAGAGAGAGAGAGAGAGATGCGTCTAAGGAGGAGGACAAGGGAGGGGCCTTTAGGACAGCGGGGGGGGGGGGTGGGGGGTGGAGTGGGGGAGAGGGGGGGAGAGAGGGGGAGACCTCCGGCGCATCACTTGGCTTGATTGATTCCTCGCCGCGTGCCCAGGGCCACGGCGCTGGCAGCGCAGGGTTCACGCTGTAATGATGGCTTTATAATTAAGATTAAAGAGCGCCGAGCAGGCAGGACACGGGCGGGGTCGGGGCGCACAGACGATACCCCGGGCCACCGCACCCCCCCGCCTCACCCCTCAGAGCAGCAGTGGGTGCTTGAGGGAAGCGTCTCTGAACTGGGAGCCGTGTGGCTCAGGAGGCAGAGCGGGTCGGCTGGTAACCAGAAAGGTTGCTGGTTCGATCCCCGGCTCCTCCTAGCTGAGTGTGGAGGAGTCCCTGAGCGAGACGCCCCACCCTGACTGCTCCTGACCAGCTGGCCGTCACCCTGCGTGGCTGACGCCGCCGTCGGGGTGTGAATGGGTGCATGAATTCAAGGGATGCGAGGCGATATTGTGAAGCGCTTTGAGTGGCCACTGGTTAGAAACGCGCTGTGCTAATGCAGTTCATTCCCCATTGAATCTCGCAGGACGCAGGCGAGCGGACGCGGTGAGGGAGCGGGCCTGGGTTCAGCAGCCTCCGTCATGGGGTTGTTACGGTCGGTTCGTTAGGCGGTGTAAACCTTCGGGCCAACTGGGCAGTGGTCTGGGCGGAGAACAACACCACTCTGCTGCTCAGAGTAAATAAACACGTTCTCCTCTTCCCTCTTAAACACTCCCAGCCTTCCTCCCCGTGGAAAGAGGAAAGCTCACCGCAGGAAGGCCATGAAGCCGACCGGCAAGCAAATTAGTCTTGATTGTTATTGAATGGTCGGAAATAATTTGAAACATTAAAACATAGGTATTATCGAGAGTTTTGAACACACACACACACACAGTACAGTTCATAAGCCACACACACACACACACACACACACACACACACACACACACACACACACACACACACACACACACACACACACACACACACACACCCCGGTGATAGTGATCCGGTGCTCATGTTTATGAACTCAGCCCATGTGTCTCTCCTAAAGGTCATGAGGCTGGTTGACTCTATTCATGGCTGAACAGTGACAGTGTCTGAACCAGCGACAGCGGGCCGACGCTAGCTCACATGCATAGTAACCACACACACACACACACACACACACACACACACACACACACACACACAGTCACCACACACACGCACACACACTCTCTCTCTCTTCACACGCCACACACACACACGTTACACTATTTGAAAGTGATAAAGAGAAAAGGTAATATATAGACAGTATATTTGAGATTGCTAAAACTACGAGCAGCGTTAGTGTGTGCTAGCTTACCGCTCCGTGGATTCCAGTCAGGGTTCACGTTCAACAGACCAATCACGGTTCACCTTCCCTGACATCTGGTATCTGATTGGGGGGGGGGGGGGGGGGGGGGGCGTCATGTCACCTCTGGATGACTAATAATCATATCAAAGGTGCCATGTCACGGCGCAGATTTAAATAAGAGGGCTTTCTGCAGGCATTTGCATGCATCTGTTCGCCCGGGCTAAGAGGCTAATGTCATAAAGTAGCGCGCAGACATGATTTAATGTAATCTGCCGTGTCACATGCTAATCTCCAGCCGTCTCTCTAATGTACGCCGTGTTCAGGGGGACAGGTTTTAAGTGGCACTAAGGAGAGCGGGTGATAAGTCCGTCCTGCCGGGCCCTGAACATGCGGCTGTGTGCGAGAGATCAGGCCGCAGCGCCCAACGCTGGCAGTAGATTTAGAACGCGAACGTCTTCCAATATTGGTTTCTTTTCAAAGTAATTTATCTGGCTCCCCGCAGACGGCGGCCTCTCGCGTCTCTCGCTCGGCTGTAAAGTATAAACACTTCCCAGCGCCCGAGGCGGAGGGAATACCCCAACGTGCCTTAATTCCGGTTATTTCCTCTCTGAGTTTGAAGAGTCTGCGTTGACACTGTTTACCCTCGGCTGCCTCACCTTCAACAGCAGCTTGTAATTCTCACCAAGAGAAACATCCAATTATTCTGGTTTCATCTGCTACTTTTCCTTTTAGTTTGGTTTTTCTGGCTTGTCCGCTACACAGAAGAAAGAACCACCTTTAACATTTCGCTTTCCTTCGTTTGACATCTTCCTGACATTGCACAGCAAATCCCCGTCGGTTTTGGTTCATGCCACTGAACATGTGAAGCTACAATCAGACGCCATTTGTTTTGCCAAACAATCAGTGAACTCCCCTTCGTCCAACATTTATTTTAGAAGCTTTTCTTGTCATCATTGTTGAAATTCTCTTTACATCCCAACAGCATCAATCAATGAATCCGCTGCTCTGACAAAAACAGACCGTAATCCAGTATCTGTTGCTTTTCCTAGTGATAAACCGGTCGTATCATTGGGTTGGAGGCAGACCTGTCTGTCTTTTTACCTGTCTGTTCACCTACCTAACCTAGTTACCTGCGCACACTTTACCCTTCGCTCTCATCGCGCATGACCAGAGTCTTCCGGAAAAGGCTGGCAGCCATTTTGCTAAAGCTAGCAAGCTAGCCATAGGTTTCCGAGGAGTGACTTTGAAGGGAGGAATGAAGGGGGGGGGGGGGGTGGGCTGGAGGGATTTTTTCTTCGGTTAAATACTTTCAAAATCTAGCTTACCCTGGCTGGTTTCTCTAAATGGCCGACCCTAGCTTTGAGGAACACGCAACATCCATTCTTAGCGCAAGTCGCTCTGGAGCGATGTTGCGGTGTTCCTCAAAGATGGGGTCGGGCATTTAGAGCAGTTGAAAACGCATTACCACGGCGACCAGGGCCATGGCCCTTTTATCAAATAATTACATTCCCGTTTGACATATTTCCTCATAAGAGGGAGTGCAGTCTTCCGCGGAGCCTCAGAATATCTTAAGAGATGTACTTTTGCTCTCCGATAGGCATCCCCTTACGACCTTATCGTCAGCTCAGTGCTTTGGGTTATTCATATTGTTTTAGCATGTTTTCCAGGCCGGGCTGTGATTCAGCGATGCGCACACGGACCAATAAATCACTTAGCGCGCCCTTGCACCAGTTAATCACCGCGGAGCCTCATGACCTTTGGAGATACGGCTAAAATCCCCAGATTTGTTCCAAGTTCAGGTTTTTACTCTGGGTTTTATCGCAACCTTGCCTGGCGCGCAGCGGGGAAAAATGAAGAGGATTCGTCAGGAGTGCCAGTGTTGCCAAAACACCGGAGAGTGAAAAATAAATTCTGTGGAGGGAAATGTCAGGCGGGGTGCTGTGCACGACGCTCCAGAGGTCTGACAAGACACAATTACACCCCCGCCCCCCCTCCGGCCGCGGGATGAGGTGTCCTCCACGCGGCGGTTTGGGGAGTAAAGTCCTGTGCAGCGATGCAATGTGCCCCCCCTTCTTTATATCTGCCGGGGACAGAACCCGGGACTGCCCTCATCGCCGTGACGATCGAACTGGAGACAAAGACACCGAAAGGCCAGACCATCCCTCCCCGGGCCCCGGGCCCCTGGCCGCGGGCCCCTGGCACTCAGTCCTAAGAGCAGGACGACTAACCCCTCCAACTGCGACACTATGGTGAGTTTACCACATCTGACCCCTCATACTGCTCAAACATAGTGTGTTTACCACAACTAACCCCTGTCAAACTCCTAACTGCTCCTTAATGACATGTTTCTTCTCTGAGCTTTGGATAAAAGTCTCTCCTAAACGACTTCAGAAGATAACAGGAGACTCTTGCTTATCCGTTTAAAACGAATCAACATAAAGACGCGATGCATGTCACATGTTCAGCGCCCTGAGGGCGTCTCTTTCATCCTCAGAGGAACAGGTAGAGAATTCAGGTCAACAACGCAGGGCTGCTGCATGGGCCCTGCCTCCCAGTCCTATAAAAGGTGATCAGCCTCTTCAAAGGCTCCTGAATTAGGCCCAACGTATACACCATGCCTTCAACTAATAACCTCTCCAATTATTCCCCCCCCTCCCCACCCCTGGGGAGACACTGATAAATTATCTGGTGTAATTAAAATGATTAAGTGAGAAATGCAAAATGGTAATTCATCGGCGTATGATAATGTTAAGTAAACCTGGTTCTAAAACCTGCTTAATTAGCTGTCAGAAGGCATTACATCTGAATGAAATAAAGAGGAAGGGATTTATGTCTTAACTAAAATAGACGACACCCTTCAGAGTTCTTCAGACCTCAGCTCCTTCAGTCTCTCCGGGGTTCACCTCAGAGGAGGAACAGTTAAACCCCTGGGCCAGGCCGTGTAGCGGCTGTCCCACGTATGCCTGAACCGTCACAAACGGACCACCAGCTTTACATTTACATTCAGGCTATTTAGGAGAAACAATATATCCCTGCAGGTACAGTAAGGATGGTCATAAAACCTAGTGCCAAGCACTAACAACCACTAGGTTAACCCATTTCCCGTAAACAACAAAGATAGCTAGGATAAGACGCTACGACAATGATAAGTACTATTTTTAAGTGCAAGGACGTACAAACAAATAATACTTTGTGTACATTAAGCGCCAGGATGTAGAGCATACAATAAGTGGGTGTAGGGGGATTCAACCGGCTGATCAATTATTTGTTGTTTTGAAACCTAAAAGGTCAAACGAAGCGAGCGTTTCACGACAATCAAGCATCTCTCTACCACACTCGCTGAGGGTGACTGACTGCAAACCCAAGGGTTGTGGGTTCAAACCCCGAGGTCAGCGGTGTACCTGTCGGCTTCCTAGAGCAGGCGCGACCTTGACCCCTGGTGCCTCAGGAACCAGCGGGTTCCATTACTGTGAGTGGCTCTGGATGGAAGCGTCTGCCAAACGACTTTATGATTCGATAGTTCCTCTCTTCCCTCCCAGTCCCCTCGAACCCGCCATCTTGGATCTGGTACGCACGTCTTTGACATAAAGCATCATCCGCCTCCTGACAACACAGAGATCATGAGCCAACATGACGGACGCAATAACCTTCTTCTGATGTCACATGGTCGATGGCCGCGACCGCCGGCCCCGCTGCGGGAAAGGATTCTCCCAAATATGATTTGTGATGATTGAAAGCTTTTTGATTTAGAAGTGTATTCTTTCGGTCTAAGTGCTCTCAGAGACCATCAAGACAATTTAATTGCCTCACTTTAAAGAAAAAGAAAAACAAGCTGTTTTTTTTTCCTGCCCCAAACGATATCAGATGGCAACGTCTCTCTGGTCCAATGGCGGCCGGCAGCCCGCCTAATGTCATTGGGAAATGCAATTTTCTGATGGCATTTCCTAACTCGCCCTCACCGAGCCCGCAAGACCGATCAAAATCTTAATGAGTGGTTTTCTGAAGTGGACTTTGGCTTATCTTTTATAGAGGCTTATGGAAACAAACAATCACCAAAGCTGACCTTATGAAAGGGAACTTTCTCTATCTGATAAACCGCCGGGCCGCCGCGACCGGCCCAGACGCAGGGCCGCGCCGGATAAGACGCTAATCAAGCTGGAGAACCTCGGACTAGATCGCCTTTTATTTGGGTTATTCACTAACGCGGCTAGCCCCCAAAAACTAGCGATGCTATCAGAAATATCACAATTCTGTGGAACAAAAAAATCAGAAATGTACCTGTATCCCTGAATCCAGTAAAGAACAAAGGATAACTTTTAAATGCAGTTAATCCTGGTTCTACATGTAAGCTACAAAGGGTAGAGGAAACGTGTATCCTAGGACTCTCTGCTAAGTCTCAAATTAATGTCTGTTCGCTGTCAAATCAGGTCTATTTTGGTCATAGCGTAGTGAGAGTAGAGTGCAGGTTTGTCTGTAAAAGTATTCTTTTTCCTTCGGGGTAAGGTACTCCAACAGTGATTAATACATAGCAGTTAATTAAGATTGATGACTGGATGAATTAAGATTGATTTTGTACTTAATAATGCATTATCAAAACGGGAATGAAATACAGTGAAGATCCTTCTGCAGACAAACTCAACCCCCAAACTGCTGCGCCTGTGTTGAGTGTTTAGGGGGCGATGTGGTGAGAGAGGGCGGTGACGCGGCCACGTTGGGACCTCAGCCGAACGGCACCACGGCGCGGTGGGGATCACCGCGCCGTGGTGCTGGCTGGGGCACCAGAAAGCCTTCAGAGGGCTGAGTGCTTCGCTGGAGAGACAGAGCGGGAACGGCCGCTTTTAGTGGAGTATAAACAAGGGGGAGGTATGGCCAGATGGAGATGGATGGAGGGAGGGAGGAGCACGTGGCCTTGGGCCGCGTTCAGCAGGGCTACACGCGCGCGCGCACGCACACGTTCACAGAGATCCTTCTCTTGTGCACATGGACATTTCCCCAGCTTTCTCCTCTGTTTACACACTCTGTCGAACCCCTTCACTAAAACTGGTACGTACATCCTCCTCCATCTGGTACACATAGTACACCTTCAGCTGGTACACATAGTACACCTTCACCTGGTATACACATAGTACACCTCACCTGGTACACATAGTACACCTTCACCTGGTACACATAGTACATCCTTCACCTGGTACACATAGTACTCCTCCCCCTGGTACACATAGTACACCTCCACCTGGTACATACTCTCCTGCACTCCTGGCAGGGAGGGGTGAGTGGGAGAGAGGGGTGAGTGTGAGAGAGGGGTGAGTGTGAGAGAGGGGTGAGTGTGAGAGGGGTGAGTGGGGGAGAGTGAGTGTGAGAGAGGGGTGAGTGTGAGAGAGGGTGAGTGGGTAGAGAGGGGTGAGTGTGAGAGAGGGGTGAGTGGAGAGAGGTGAGTGTGGTGAGAGAGGGGTGAGTGGGGGAGAGGGTGGTGAGTGGGGGTGAGTGAGCAGAGGATGTGAGTGTGGGAGGAGGGTGAGTGTGAGAGAGGGGTGAGTGTGAGAGAGGGGTGAGTGGGAGAGAGGGGTGAGTGTGAGAGAGGGGTGAGTGGGAGAGAGGGGTGAGTGTGAGGGAGGGGTGAGTGGGGGAGAGGGGTGAGTGGGGGCGGGAGTGTGCACAGTCCTGATGGATGTCATCCACCTGGAGGTCGGACCCCCGCGGTGGGGGATTAGTGAGGCGAGGTGTGATCAGAGTGCGTTCACAGGGAAACACGTGTACATGTACCGTCACTCAGAGCCGGTGAACCCAACATGAAGCCTCAGCAACCTGAGAGACTCAGGAACACGGAGGCCAGTTAAATACTCCTGCTGCTATCACAATCTTTAAATGGGGCTTTGCATTTGCTTCCGTTTGGTCAGTACATCTTTTATATTCTATATTTAATTAAAATTGCATTCGTTTTATTTTCTTTGTTCTTTTATATATGTTATCTTTCCTTCACTCACATTTAGTATTTTGTCGTTGTGATGCATGTAAAGAAAGGTT
>OLKM01000306.1:124690-171636 GCA_900291075.1 Melanogrammus aeglefinus | reverse complement strand
CAGCACACCTCGCAGACTGCAGGAACACGGAGGCCAGTTCAAATACTCTGCTGCTACATCACATCTTAAAATGCGGGCTTTGGCATTTGCTTTCCGTTGGTCAGTACATCTTTTTATATTCTATATTTAATTAAAATTGCATTCGTTTTATTTTCTTTGTTCTTTTATATATGTTATCTTTCCTTCACTCACATTTAGTATTTTGTCGTTGTGATGCATGTAAAGAAAGGTTTCCACTGCGCTGCGTTGCATTTGGAGAACTAAACCGTGTGAGTTGACATGTGATCGTAGCGCAGGTCCTCCCACAACAGTCACTCGCAGGCAGGTGGCGGTGAGCTGCGTGCACCAGCCTGTTCATCCTGGTTTCAGCCTGTTTCTACTAAACGCTTATTAGCCGTTAGCAGACGGCGGTGTGCAGGCAGCCGCGGCACGACCACGGCCTTCCTCCAGGCCCTGAGATCCATTTAGATTACCGCGCGCTGTAAAGAGCACAGCCTCTAATATCTAAAAGCACTTTGGAGATAGCATCGCCACCAGAGATGCTATGAAAATAGCTGGAACATGAGGGCAGATAGCCATCAAACTTGTTAACTTCGTATTTTTAGCTCTGGAAAATAGGCAGGTTTTTTTTTATCGGAGAGATTCTGCTTATTAAACCACATGGACATGCTTTTGTTAAGATAACTTCAGAGAATCACGTTAACAAGTATCAATAGACATGCTTTTGAGATTTTGTTTATGTAGAAAGGATATGTGAAATGACGGAAATAGTCCAACCTCACTTAATTAATCACATCAGGATCTTAATTAACTCTAATACCTAAGCTATTGACACCGAGGCTGCCAAAGTTAAATATATTCAGAGAAAAGTGGGGACATTGTGTACTCGTATGAAATGAAAAACGAACTGATAATAAAATAAAGTTCACCCTAGTTTAAAGCACCGCCGGATTTATGAAATGAAAAACAGGTTTGTCGTTTGGCAGTCTATAAATCAAGAAAATATTATATCATCAGTTACTCTTTCTGAAAAGAAAAGAAGGGTCAGCCACAGTCCTCCTATTCCACCGTGGTAAAGGTAGCACTGTTGTTAAAGATTGAGCACGAGGCCAGTGGTTTATGGTAGTGAAGATTAGGCTTTGTCAACCAGCCAAAAAAAGGCCAAAGGGTACTAAGATAGGGAGTCGTTCTGTGTGGTATTTTGAGCCAATCGTTTACGATCGCTCATTAGCCTAGCTACTCCACAGGAAGTTAGCTCCTCCTGAGTTTGCCTAGCTCCTACTCAGTTTAGCCTAGCTTCCCCCCCCCCCCCCCAGTTAAAATCAGTTTCTGTGTTCAGCCGAGCTTCTCCTGCGTTGAGAAAAACGTCTTAGCTCAGCCTCACTTCTACTCCATTTAGCAAGCTCTGAAGGGTTTAGCTAGCTGTTGAAGTTTTGGGCCTAACCTCCCTTTGAGGGCCTACATCCTGAGGCCCGCTCTATGAGTCTTCCTTCACCCCAGCCACACCGCCCTGTTGGGCTGCAGTAATGAACCTGAGTGATTCATACAAGCCAGACGGCGTCTCCGCACCACACTGCTAAACCACCGGCGGCGGCGGCGACACCCAATTCGCTGTCAGTGGGAGGAGGCAGAGCTCCAGCCTGCACGCCGCCAAAACCTGCGACCCGGCTCGCCAGTGCTCAACCTTCAACGGGAACACCAGGGGCCCCGGTGTTCCAGGAACCGGAGCCCGGAACGCCGAGCGTAATCAGGCGACGAGTGGGGCCGTCGCTATGAATGAAATCAAATCACCTTCATTAACCTGCCAACTCGGCCCTGACGTCAACCCCCCCCCCCCACCCCGCGGGCAGGAAAGATGAAACGACAGAGACCCAAGGACCCCCCCCCCCCCACCCCCCCCCCCCAGCACCCTGAGGACCGGAGACAGCGCGCCTTCCAAAACACCGCTAACACATTCATATGCATGCCCGCTCTTCTTCTTCTGTGGTTATCCTGCAACCATGTATGTTTTAATGTCGTGGGATGGAATGCACAGGCTGGAAAACAATATCGCGCTGCTGCGAGGTAATTAGCGTCCCCAGCTTGACAAATGGGCAGATACCTATGTGCACGCATGCTTTAGCACGACGCATATGGCGCCTTCATTAGCCCGCGCCGCGGCACATCCTTAGCCGCGCTACATATTTATGGCTGTAATCTCAAATGTGTGAACAATAGTCACGTGGAACCATAAATCTCGCTGCGTCGCACTGCGAGGAAGGGAATAAGTAAAGCGGAGATGCAGATAAGATGAGGAGGAACTTTAAGGACAGTTCCGGCCCGGGTAATGGAACATTTTTCATTCAGCGAACGTATAAAAATATACACCGACCTGTCGTTTCCATTCACCGGCTGAAAAACAGTCGTTGTTCTCCCCCTGTAAAGATCTAGGAGCGGACACACTTTTAAATGTATTGCTTTGCCCTTTAAACCGAGAGAAGGAATGTTTTCCTTTAAATGTCTGTTTTCCTCCTGTATGGATGAGGGGATGGGCTGAACAACAAGGCGCTAAGAGGCACCGGTGTAGTCTGGTTTACCGAGTTTACCGCGCGTCAAGCCAGGGGACCCCGATATTTGCCGGTTGACGCTATCGAGCGGGCAGTCGGGAGGTGAGAGGGTGATTCTATTGAGATAGATGAATAATATGCGCGGGTTTTTATTTGGGAAACCTTATCCCAATACCGACTCGTGAATGACTTTTCCGGCGTGCTGGAGAAGGTTACAGATCATTCTAACTCTCTGTATTTTACGGTATTTCACCACTTTCCCGCTCGCATCTACGCTCTAATCACATTTCCTACTCATTACCAGCACCGTATTATTTTATGAGAGGGGCCATTCCCTAAGTGTAAATGTCCCTCTTAATTTCTGTAAATTACCAACCGTTCACACACACACACACACACACACACACACACACACACACACACACACACACACACACACACACACACACACACACACACACACTCTTCGACACACACACACTCACACCACACACACACACACACACACTTCGACTCTCCTCCACTGATGACAGAGATTGGAGCGTTCTTCAAGATCCGTTTTTTTGAGTGATGATCATTTAACAATTCCATGGCAACTCGCATGTGCGGGGGTATCGTACCGGGCAATCACGCGCTGGATCGGTGATTTTGGTATATGATTGTTTTTTTATGAGAAGGAATTGAGAAAATTGATCTCTTTTGACAGGGCCGCCGTCACCGCAGGCAACCACAGACTTTTGGCATCGTTCGCCCAAAACTATGTCCCTCAGAGAGAGAGAGAGAGAGAGAGAGAGAGAGCCAGTGCGTGTGTGTGCATGCGTGTGTGTGACTCAGAGCCTCTATTTATTTTCTCGTTCCCTACGTGTGAACAAACCAGATAGAAATATTTAGCTCAGCCTTCAGGCCGTGAGCCATCCTCCGCTCCAGCGTTCCCTGAGAGGCAAACCGCCTCCTGACTCACCCCTTCCTGCCGATGGAGAAGTGCAGGAAGTGTGTTTCCAAACCCCAGCGAATCCCGTTGTCGCTCCGTCAGATCGTCTCGGAGCTCTCCATTCACAAACCGTCCTGCGAGAAAACCGGAGACACCGGAGACTCCAGAGAAGAAACCAAACTAAACGAGCTTCCTAACCGGGAGCGACGTTAACGGATCACCCGCTCATCCCCGCCAGGTGACCGGTGGCCGTCCGGCGTCGCTCCGACACCGGGGGGCTAACGAGTGCCCCCCCCCTCCTAACAGAGAGGACCGGGATCTCAGCGACGGCCCGGACACTCGAAGCACCGATCCGGAAACACCTGGCAGCCCGCGGTCCGGTCCTCCATCTTCCTGGAAGCGGGACAGTAGTCCGGCCTCTCCGGGCCGTCTCTGGAAGGTCACGCCGCCCGGCAGCCTGCCCTCTCCTCCTGCCTGGGGCGGGGCCAGCGCTGATGATGAATAGGTAGTCAGGCCGGTCCTAGCGGGCAGAGCTCCAGAAGAGGACTGGCCCTTCAGAGGGCAGACGGGGGGGGTGTGAGTCAGGCCTCCTCGCCCCTGCTCCCCCCTGGTTCCCACCGTCGGCCCTGGCCCCCGCCACACCACACATCAGCACTTAATGTGTGGGCGGCATGTGTCTCAGGAGGTAGAGCGGGTCGGCTGGTAACAGAAAGGTTGCTGGTTCGATCCCCGGCTCCTCCTAGCTGAGTGCGGAGGTGTCCCTGAGCGAGACGCCCCACCCTGACTGCTCCTGACGGGCTGGCTGTCGCCCTGCGGGGCTGACTACGCCATCGGCTTATGAAAGGTGTAGCTGCAGTCCGTGTACCTCCCCTCTATGGTTCTAGTGCTCACCACCATGCATCCTGTCGGCATCGCAGGTTTGATTCCGACCTTCGGCCCAGCTGCTCTTCATTCCCTCAGCCCTCTCCCGTCCATAGAGGCAGGAGGCCCATATCAACAACCATCTCCTCACCTTCACCTCGCGACCACGATCTCCTCGGTGGGGGGGGGGCAGGTGACACCTCAGGAGGGGCGGGTCACCGGACTAATCTAGGACGCCATCCATTCACCGATTCAGGGGGATTAGAATTGCACGGTTGTTCCATGGTTAAGAGATGGAGTTACTTTGACTGATGAGGGGAGGTGGTGTTTGTGAGAGGTGGGGGGGGCATGGAGACCCCCCCTGGAGAGGACACAGAGAGCCAGGAATGGATGTTCCTCCTTCAACACATGCCCGGCGAACATTTCAGGAAGCTGGTGAGTGGGGCCGGACAGGAAGTGGAAGTACAACCAGCTCCTAGTGAGTCCCTGCTGAGCTGAACCCACCAGGATCCAGGGAGGTAAACACGGACACAGACTAACGCTGCCCAAAGCTGTGATTGTCCAAAACAAGAGGGAACAACTCTCCATCTCTCTCTCCCTCCCTCTTATAGTCAAACACTTCTGGAGTAGTAGTTTACGTTTTCTGGCATTAACATCCGACTCCTTTGAAAATAAAAACTTCCTCCCTGATAACGTCAAACTGAACGAGTCAAGCTGTAATAAACACCAACCTCTTTCTTTTAATCCCCAACATACTACCAGAGAGAGAGAGAGAGAGAGAGAGACGGAGAGAGAGAGAGAGAGAGAGAGAGAGAGAGAGAGAGAGAGAGAGAGAGAGAGAGAGAGAGAGAGAGAGAGAGAGAGAGAGAGAGAGAGAGAGAGAGAGAGAGAGAGAGAGAGAGAGAGAGAGAGAGACGGAGAGAGAGAGACGGAGAGAGAGACGGAGATAGAGATAGAGAGAGATAGAGAGAGAGAGAGACGGAGAGAGAGACAGAGACAGAGAGAGAGACAGAGAGACAGAGAGTTAGAACAAGAGCCAGAGCGGGAGATAAAGAGCAGGAACACGAGGCAGAGACGGAGATAAGGTCAATTAGGGCTAGCGCTGATGCGCAGTAAAGGTCAAACAGGCCTCCTCCTCCTGATGCTCCTCCTCCTCCTCCTCCTCCTCCTCCTCTTCCTCCTCCTGGCTCTGAGAGCAGCTTGGGCCCTTAACAACCTGTCCTCTCCTCGGGTGGAGGAGAGCTCCTCTCCACCTCTTTAGGGGGGGCTGCTCCACACACCGGGGTCCGTCCCGGGACACTCATGGCGGACCCCGATGGGACGCTACGGCGTTGTGCTCGTGGTGGAGAGACACAACATAGAGCCAGAGGAGAGACCAGAGAACCAGGGTCACTGGGGGACGGGACGGTGTAGGCAAGCCGGCCTGGCATGCACACACACACACACACACACACACACACACACACACACACACACACACACACACACACACACACACACACACACACACACACACACACACACACACACACACACACACACACACACGGAGAGCGACGGAGATGGAGAGGAGCACTGGGAGGAGGAGAGGCTGGGAGAGAGAGAGAACAGGGTCCGGGGGGGGTGATGGAGTGAGGGCTGAGAACACACCGGAAAACGTCCGTCGGTCTGATCCGACGGGATCACGTCCCGAAGCAGCGTCTCCGGGAAAGAAACGACCCAACGTGAAGCGGAGGAGGTATGAAATAGAAATCCTGGAGCGGGTTCCCCCTGAAGTTAACTTTGCCCATAGCTCCATCTGCTTGTGGCTCACGCTCACTGACACCGGCTCCGGACGAAAGCGTGGCACCCCCTCGGTGTGTGTGTGCCGCGTGTTGGGCTGGCGTGAACACACGGTGGGGAACACACTAAACACAGAGGATGACGTCGAGCAGGAGAGGTTCAGCGTCGCCACGAGAGCAGCGAGAAAAACACTGAAACTAGGACAGAGTCTGAAGGAATGAAAGGTCATTAAAACACCGTAGTGAAGTAAATAATAAAAAGGACACATACAGCTCGTATTGGGGTACCAGCTGTGGGGCCCCGTTTATCAACGTTTTTCTCGAGACAGCTGTAATTTTAAATTGGATAATTAGTTGAAATACCTGTTCTGTGAAAACATGGGTGTCCGTTTAAAATGCATTAAATCATCAAATATTACGTCTCACTGGTTCGGCATATGCTAATAAAACATAGATCATTAAAGCTCGGTGCTTGACAATATAATTAGAATATCCCCTCATTAAGAAATGGAGATTTAGAATATAAAATACACAATGTGAATGTTTAGGCTAAATGCTATTTTGGCACCGAAACGAATAGTTACCACATAAAAATCATACTTGGACAAAACAGATTGAGGATCGCATAATTTATATATTTTCATGTTTCTATAAATATGTATAGATGTTATACTTGATAGATGAGGGCAATTAGCTAAATGTGTTCACCATAAGTTTGAAGAATAGTTCAACTTCACACAAATAAAAACCCAAAGTAAACGAGCGTGATATTTTCTGCGTGACGTTGAGTTTTGGAACAAAATCGACTCGGCCATTAGCCGTTGTAAAGTCTAGCGAAGTCGACCTGTGAAGAGAAGATTGCTTCCTCCTGAACTGGAGCTAAACTCTGAAGCCTGTTCATTAACTAAAGGTTGCTCCGACCCAAAGTGGCAATCATCAGCAGTTAACGACGCATCCACACATGAGCCACACATTCTCCGTGCTGCTCCCATTAGCCTTCCTAACATCATTCACCTTCCCTCTTCTCAACACTCGGCCTCCCCTCGCCGCTTTCTGCTCTGCAGAGGAGAACTGGCCCGTCTCATCCCCCAGCTGGAGTATGTCTGCTCCAGCCAATAATGATATCACAATGTCTTTTCCTTTTATGGGGTAAGATCGCAAAACATCCAGTTTCTTCGTTAAAAACGAGCTGCTCCATGCTAAATCTATTTTTAAACGCTCAACACTTTTATAATCTCTTTTTATGTCAGATGTCAAATAAAAGAAAACCCCACCATCAGTGATCTCTTAAATGAACCGTCATGAAATTGTCGAACAAATTCATGTTTTAAAAATATTCATGGTGAATAAATCGGCCCTACATAAACACACACACACACACACACGCACCACGCACGCACCACACACACACGCACAAAACGTAGGGCAATACACCAAAGCCAGGTAGCATACAAATACTCACTCAATACGACTCACACACACACACACACACACACCACACACACACACACACACACACACACACACACACACACACACACACACACACACACACACACACACACACACACAAAACGTAGGGCAATTACACCAAAGCCAGTGTAGCATACAGAATTAGTGTTTTAATTTGAGTCACTGAAACAGAATATGTTAAATTCTAATTTGCTCAAATGGGAGAACTAGGCAGCAATCAGCAGAGGTGAATTTAAACTTGTTCTCTAGATGTGAATTTAAATTAATAACCCATAAAATTAATTACAATCCTCATTACTCTACTCCGCATTCTAGCGCTAACGGGGCTAGCTAGCGTTGCTCTCCCACCCCCCGTTATATCCTCTGTAGCGGCTCAGCTACTAATGACTATAGATGGAGCATAGCAGCAAGGCAGCATGGCAGCGTGGCAGCATAGCAGCATAGCCACAAGGCAGCATGGCAGCGTGGCAGCATAGCAGCATAGCCACAAGGCAGCATGGCAGCGTGGCAGAATGGTAGCATGCTAGCATGGTAGCTCCCTTTGTGCTACTATCTACTGTACTTCGCTAAATCAATTCAAAATGCTCATAAAACTTGAATAGATGTTATAACTTAATGTAATGTAGTAAATATCTTCCAGCTGACTACTTTTGAAAAGTAGTCAATTCAGGAGTTTTAGTTTTAGTCCGAGGTTCCGGTCTATCAAATCAGTCCGATGTAATTTCCTACTTCTGCCTATTTGGACATTTGAACCACAATCTGAATTCTGCATTGAAAAACAATAACTGTAGGAACAAAAGCCCACGTGAACAAATCCCTTCGTCCGTCCTCGACATATTCCTAGTGCTCACAGCTCCGCCTCACCTGAGGCGTCCAGATCCTATGCAGACAGCTTGATTTATTTATCGGTGTATTTAAGCGAAGTGTTTGGTGTTCTCGCTGCCTTCCTGCGGGAGGAAGAGCGGTGAAATGTACCTGAAGGTCTTTGAGTAATGAGCTGAAGCCGTTAAGTGATGAGTCCGGCCGGTGGACACCTGACCTTAACCTGGGCAGTGGCGCCGGACCCAAGGTCACCACGTTGACCTCTGAACCTGAACCCCCTCTCTCTCTCTCTCTGACCCCTCCCAACCCCAGCTGCAGTTGAGTTCTGCTCTTCAGTGTCGCGTGTCGGAAACCATAGACTCAGATCCCATCCCAGATCTGTTTCTTTGTTGAGACGGACTGAATACTTGATTTTAGGTTTTGAGATTTTAAACATCAGCCAGTCAGTTAACAGAGAGCTGTTAAAACCATGCAAACTCCACAACACCTCAACCTCCCTGCTTCAGTCAGGAGGAGCCGGGAACTGAAGCAACCCTGAACCAACCCAACCCAGCCTCTGCCAGGAGCCTAGTGCCTCAACTTGATAGCCCCTGGCTGCCTCACGTTGGGTTTGCTGACACTGGAGCTGTGATCCAAGCCCAGGTTACGTCCTCTCGGTTCCTCCCCAGCCAAGGCAAGCCTTCGCACACAAGAGAGGAGGGAGATCTAGAACTGTGGTTCAGAAACACCTTGAGCACAACAATCAACCCCCATGTAACGCAACCTAGCAGTGGCAAACAAACGGCACACTAAATACATTCATCACGGCTAACAGCGTGACTGTTTGCTCTCAGGACTGAATTCAACTGATTAGAAGCTCGTTGCACAACAAAAGCTCGTCCTCCTTGCATAAAAGTGTGTAACCAGACCCCCCTAATGTTGCCGTAGTGATGGCTGGAGTCCCCCCACACCCCCCCCTCCCACAGGCCCCCATAATGTGGCCTAGTGATGTCTAGAGTACCCTGGCCCCATAATGCTGCCGTAGTGATACCCCTCCCCCCAGACTGCCTGACTCCCTGTTCCCCCTAATGCTGCCGTAGTGATGGCTCCAGCTCCCCCCCCCCACCCCCAGACTGCCTGACTCCACCTGTCTCCACATCTGGAACCCGACCCCAAGGTCAGGCACTGGAGCGGCCCCTGGGAACACCTGGGCTCAGGGGTTCGGGGAAACGGCGGGATTCACCCCCAGACCAAGAGGGCCCAACTCCCCCAGTCTGAACAATATAAATAATAAACCCAGGATGATCCGGGACCCTTAATAACAGGGTTATTGGCGTCTGTCACTAATTTGACATTTGTAGTTCTAAAGATTATATTTTATTCTTTGATCCCTTTATAAGTATTTTATTTTCCTTTAATTCTGCTATTTATTTCCCATCTGGGCTGGCCTTATCTTAAGGTATCCGTCCTTATCTTAAGGTATCCGTCCTTATCTTAAGGTATCCGTCCTTATCTAAAGGTATCCTAAAGGTTTAACATGCGAGAGGACGTTCAGTATGCTGGCCACCGTTCCTCGTCTAAACGCGCCTCTCCCCCAGAAGACGAATCGTCACTCAGGAGGACGCCCCGACTCCTCGAGCGTCAACAGGAACTCCAGTGACGAACATCTCTGCGTATTATTGGCTGTTTTTCAGCCTGATTCTTAAAACACAAAGAGACCGGGCGACCGAGACGTCCATCCCCACACCGCTGCTCTCTGGGATGCGCTTCATTCAATAGAGAGTTCTTCGCGGTTGTAAAGCCGTATTTATTACAACCCAAATGAAGGCAGAACCACAACACCACGGTTCAGTTCCCTGCCGTCTCTGTCTGGCGAGCGCAGGTGTGTCACTCACCTCGTGGCCCCGCCCATCACCTGATCATGACTTTAGTCTGCTCTACCCCTCGGTACGATCCCACGAGGAGGAGACGAGGTTCTCCTGCTCTTATCTGGTCGGTGCTAACACCCATCAGATAAGAGGACCTGCAGATCCTGCAGATGTATTCCCGTCCCGCGTTGGAGCTGGCGGCGTAGAGAAACTGCTGCTCCCAGAGTATGCAAATGGGCCGCCGGAGGGATGCAGCGCACGGAGGATTAGACAGTTCATTAAAAACAATGCGATTAACATACGGCATCAAAGCAGAGTCACAGGTACGGGGATCAAAGCACAGGGAGATAAACCCCCTGCTCCTCGCTCATACCACGGCACAGAGATACACACTACATATGTTGTGGTGAAGTACAGGTGAACACTATAGCTTAGCCTAGCTGTATTTAATATGTTTTAAGGCATGTTGGCCACGGTGGTGCAGTACAGGTTAGCCTTTATGGGTTATATATGATACATAAGTCATGTTAGATATGATTCACATGGTATATAAACAGTACAGTATAGCTTAGCATAGCTGTGTTAAATATGATCTATAAGTCATGTTATACATGGTGATGGTATATACAGAACAGTATAGCTTAGCCTAGCTGTATTTAATATGATAAACAAGTCATGTTATACCTGTGATTTACATTGTATACATATAGTACAGTATAGGTTAGCCTATATGTATTTAATATGATCTAGTCATGTTGGGTGGTACATTTAATGTATTATTAAGTCATGTAAAGCTAGGGTTTAATAAAGTTAAGGTTATATAAAGTTAAGGGTTGTATAAAGTAATGTTACATAAAGGCCTGCTTGTATTAAGTCCAGGTTATGTCCAGCTAAGGGTTGTATAAAGTCAAAGTTAAGGGTTGTATAAGTGTAGATCTGCTCTGAGGTAAACCAGTACCTCGGGCTCAGTATCGAGGAGCTTTGGTTACACGCAGGGTTAGACATTTAACACGCTGCTCACAGGAGGACTGCCCCCACACAGCTCCGTGGCCACTGCCCTCTACTGCACCTGATTTATGTTCACAAACCCATTGAAGTCAAGGACCAATAGAAACATATACCTAAACAGTACATTTAGGTCAATTCAGATTAAGTACTAAAGAAGAACACGTGTTTGAAAGGACTTGATACTTTACCTATTCTTTGTCAATTTAAAAAGGGAGGGTTCAAACCTTGACAAGCAGAGGTGGAGAATGAAGAGAGGGGAGGGGAGAGAGGAGGTTGGAGAGAGAGAGAGACGAGAGGAGGGAGGAGAGAGACGAGAGAGGCGAATGAAGAGAGGAGGGAGGAGAGAGGCGAGAGAGGCAAATGAAGAGAGAGGAGGGAGAGAGGAGGGGAGAATGAAGGGAGGAGAGAGAGAGGAGAGAGGAGAATGAAGAGAGAGGAGGGAGAATGAAGGGAGGAGGGAGGAGAGAGGAGGGAGAATGAAGGGAGGAGAGAGAGGAGAGAGGAGAATGAAGAGAGGAGGGAGAATGAAGGGAGGAGGGAGGAGAGAGGAGGGAGAATGAAGGGAGGAGGGAGGAGAGAGGAGAGAGGAAGGAGGGAGGAGAAAGGAGAGAGGAGAGGAGAAATAGGAGAGGAGGAGATAATGGAGGAGACTGAAGAGAAGAGAGAGGAGAATGAAGAGAGAAGGGAGAAGGAGGAGAGAGCACATGTCTCGGTAGGACTAGAGGACCGTCATCTGAGAGGGAGGTGGAAGGAAAACACAGAGCTGCAATCTTCCCGAGCTGCAAACTCTCGCTCCTGGAGCGCGAAAGGAGGGCAAGTGACCCACTACGCGCGACACCTCCTATCTCGCCTCAAACTTACCTCCTGCTTTGACAACACTTTGGAGCGACTCCTCTGGTGGAGGGATCCGATCAAAACACAGCTGACAGGTTGTGAGTGTTAGCATGCTACTGCTGCTACAGTACATGTTTATCGATGTAGTTTAGAGCAGCTAACGCTAGGTTACCTGCCTGAATCGCTATGAAGAGGAGCTAACGTAAGCTACTACAGTACATGTTTATCGACGTAGTTTAGAGCAGCTAATGTTAGGTAACCTGGCTTACTCACTAAAAAGATGAGCTAACATTAGCTATCCGAATCACTAGGAAGGGGAGCTAGTGTTAGCTACTACAGTATATGTTGCTTGATGTAGTTTAGCAGCTAATGCTAGGTTACCTGTCTCAATTGCTGATATAAGAGGACCTCGCTGATGCATGCAGAGGCTGTCCGTTGATAGAAAGCTTTGCTCCACGAGGTGGCCTCGCGTTACCTCTAGGAAACAGTAGACTGAACAGTTGTCCTGCTTCTAGCTAGTAGTAGCTCGTGTCCTGCTAATAGTATGCAACTATTTGGTCTACTGTTGGCTACATGAAACTACGGTTGACTCACTCACTGATTCACTAATTCCATCCTGTCCACATTGTTGAAAATAATGAGGTTGCGGTCTTTGGCCACTTGGTCAATGATCAATGTTCAATCAAACACTAATGTTTAATCTTCTGGGTAAGGAGGATTAGAAGTTATGAAACCAGAGCAATAGCTGTAAATACTCATGTTTCTTTACTTTAAGTCCTGAATTGAATAAATAGATGTCTTCAGTGTGCGGGAGCCACCCTGAACAGGAGAAAAGAAGAAATGTGTCCAACTCCCCTAAACCTCACACTAAGGTCTTCTGAAACGTTGAGAGCGAACCTCACTTCCAAAACGTCCCATTTACAATCAGTCACTCATACTACCGGTATACAACTCTGCAGAGAAACATTTGTTGTGAAATGGTGAACTTCGATCAACTTGAACAGTGAGCTACTAACCTGAGTGTTGGATCACAACTCCTTCTCTGTATGGTGGGAAGCTTCTAAGAGAAAAACACACACACCGCCTCTCCACCACCATCGAACAACACCACCGTCGCCTATTGTCTCCGTCAGCAAATAAACAACAACAAACATGAATACGCCTATCGATGATGGAACGAAGAGGCCACAAAGACACTTCATGCTCACTAGCATCCATGGACACATCGACCCGTCAAAATGCTAACATGACGCTAACCCGATGCTAAAGTTAGCTGAGGCTATCCCCCGAGCTCTGCTCCTTATGCAGAATTGTTGGAGTCGTTATGAGCTTGCACTTAGGAAATGAGGCTAATAGGAAGACAGGAGACGGCCAATCAATAGCTCTCTCCATCCCGCCTTAATGGACTTGAAGAAACGCAGCAGAAGACCTCAGAAGGGGATGGTGTTACAGTATAAAACCTCATTTCTCTGGCCAAAGACAGAAAAAGACTTTAATAATGCCGCCTACCGGCATTCTGCATATTCTAGTGGCATTCTGGAGATTGAGTATGGATTTAACATCAGAAGGTTTCACGGTATCCCCAGATGAGATCCCGGAGTCGATACGGCGACAAAAGGAGGGTTTGAGCGCGCTGGGCGAGACTCAGGAGGAGCTCACAGAGAGAACAACTGCTGGTGGACGGGGATGGACCCGGAGCAGGTATCCAGGAACCTCTCTCTCTCTCTCTCTCTCTCTCTCTCTCTCTCTCTCTCTCTCTCTCTCTCTCTCCTCTCTCTCTCTCCTCTCTCTCTCTCTCTCTCTCTCTCTCTCTCTCTCTCTCTCTCTCTCTCTCTCTCTCTCTCTCTCTCTCTCTCTCTCTCTCTCTCTCTCTCTCTCTCCTCTCTCTCTCTCTCTCTCTCTCTCTCTCTCTCTCTCTCTCTCTCTCCCTCCCTCCCTCTCTCTTCCTCCCTCTCTGCCTATGTATGTCATTTAAATATATATGATCGATAAAGCACATTTAAAGAACTGTAAATCAATGAAGCGCATTTACCTGTCCCAGGCTAAATGCTCCCTCACACAGAGCTGAACATTGGGTCCTAGATCCCACGTCCATGCCTCACCTTCAGCACAGAGGGCACACTGGAACACCTGGGTCACGTGACCCTGTCCTACCCGTCACGCTCCTTATTGGGTGGTGTTTCCTGTACATCGGGACCTACCCCACCGTCAGACCTCCTCAAACAGAAGCCCCCTTCCACCGGCCCACCAAACGGGAGCAGAATGCGTGCGATCAGTTTCAAACACCAACACTGTGCAGACGTTAAATTCGTCAGACGCTGCAGAATCGCCGAGGCCTGGTTCCAGACCAAGCGGCGGTAAGATGGATGATTCGTCTCGCGGCGCTCAGCGTCGGCCACGCCGCCGCGCTAACATCTGCCGCTCCAGTATGGCTGCAGAGCTCATTAACCAATAGGAGCTGAGAGCAGCAAGAAGTGATCAGGAGGGAAACTTTCCTACCCCCTGTGGATCAGCGGCGGTGAGGGGGGAGGGGGGACTGGGGGGGGGGGGGTGGGGGTGGTCTTCAGGGAGAGAGTCGTGCGGTGCCCCTCTACCCAGAATCCTCCACGCCTCATCCCTCATCCCCGGCCCCTCGTCATGTCCCGTCAGCGATGGAGTTACACCTGAGCGGTCGGCTGGCGTGGACACCTCTGCGTACCCCCCGTACACCCCCCCCCCACCCCTTCCCCCCACCTTCCCCCTCCGTCCACGTGAAGGATCCTCCAAGCTTCCTGCAGATGAGGGGTTTCATGACAGATCGGCCCGAGGTTTTCGTTATGCAGAGAGCGCGCTCAGAGCGGAGCGCTCAGAGTGGAGCGCTCAGAGCGGAGCGCTCAGAGTGGAGCGCTCAGAGTGGAGCGCTCAGAGTCGGAGCGCTCAGAGCGGAGCGCTCAGAGCGGAGCAGTGAGGAGCTGGCGCAGAGCCGCTCGACGGAGAGCCGCTACACTGAGCCAACGAGTCGGAGCGTGGCCGCGGTCCGCTCGGCGGTTTAACCACCGCCAGGCGCCCCATCGACGACGGACCAAAGGACGGTGGTTTCTGGGTCGTATTCGACTGAGGAACATGGTTTGCTCGGGGGTTTTCTTCACATATGAGACAAAACACTCGCAACATGCACGCAAATGCATTTCTATTTGATCAATTTCCATTTCATAAATGTATATTTTGGGTATGTAAATGGAGTTCTGAGTGCGCCGGGGAGACATGCATCATTTGAGCAGCGGAGGCTGATGTGGAAAGCAGGAGTGAATTAGTTGCTCCAGTAGCTTGATAGATGCGTTCCCCCCAAACGCAATTAGTGTGAAGTTCACTCCAGATAAGTGGGCCTTCAATAAGCAGCCGACAGTCCTGCGCATGTAGTATTCAAGATCATTTTAAAACGCTTTAAATCATTCTGAACAGCGTAAAAAGAAGCTAAGTGATGGGCGGACCGGATGAAGGTACCGTCGGAGGCGCCAGCGGAACCCGGCGACGAGGAGAAGCTCGGAGAACCGTTGGAAACACAAAACGTCGGAGTGTACGATCGGCTTAGCGAAGCCCTAACTCATAATCAGAGGGGCACAACACGTTGTGTGTTGGTGCGTCTGGGAGAACGCACGGCGCGCTTTGATGTGTCAGGGCTGATGTTAAGCCACCTCTAATCAATTTACACAAAGCGCCGGAACCCGACGGAAACCACGACGCGGCCGCCGATCTGACGAGTCAACGCCGAATGACGGGAGAAGGTAAAAAACAAACGAGAGAAAAACGGGCTTGCGACGTCTGAAACGGGACGTTTAAAAAGTGCTGACAACCGAAGGCGCGGGGGAAGGCGCGGGGGGGGGGGGGGGGATTTGCATACCGCAAACTTCCATCTGGGGCTGGGGGGGGGGGAGGCGCCGCAACCGCCGCAAGAATCGCTTCATATTTAATAAATTAGAAAACTGCAGCTATCGCTAATTAGAATTTGCGCATTTACAAATCAGCCCTGATAGCAAAACAAATTATGAAATATAACGGTGCTCCGCAGCGCACCCAGGGACCGCTGGATGACAGGCAAAATGGAGGATGGCTAACAGCACACTGTCAGGAGCCATCAACACGCTAATCCAGTTAGCCGCCAACGCAGGGGAAAGCCTTAGTTAAAATATTGATACGCTACTCCGTAAAAAAGTGCTCGCTCTCTCTCTCTCTCTCTCTCTCTCTCTCTCTCTCTCTCTCTCTCTCTCTCTCTCTCTCTCTCTCTCTCTCTCTCTCTCTCTCTCTCTCTCTCTCTCTCTCTCTCTCTCTCTCTCTCTCTCTCTCTCTCTCTCTCTCTCTCTCTCTCTCTCTCTCTCTCTCATCAGACCAAGAGTACATTTACTCAAACACTTGCTTATTGCTCATGGGTCATTAGACTCTCATTCTGGGGCCTTGCTCGGGTGCTTTTACTTTGAAGGGGGAGGGATTGTGATTAAATGAATGTGTTTGCTACGGCGGCGTTCCATTAGAGGAGGAGAGGGGGAGCCGGCCGGAGCGGGGCCTTGTATTGTTTCTATTAGCGGCGGGCGCAGCAGACGGCGTGTAAAGTGCTGTTGTGTTTGTGATTACATTAGCTCGCGGCGCGATGGCTTTGGTCATAATCTGGGGCCTCTTCTAAGGGGAGCAGACAGGCTCTCACAGGGAAAGCATTTATCAAATTAGGACAACAGAGCGCACTCAGGAGCGGTGACGTAGCGCACGCCATGCTACGTTAGCCTCAACCGCCGCCGCCGCCGCCGCCCCGCGCCGCCGAACGGGCAGGTCGGCGCGGGCATCGAACCCGCGACGTCCTGACAGCAATTTCATCATCGTGAGGTAACGGACACGTGCAGGTTGGTTCAGAGGGGTTTCTCTGCTCTCAGGCGGGCCAGGCAGCGAGGGCACGGAGGAGGCAGCGTTCTGGAGGTTATCAGAGTGTTTGATGGTTCTATGGTGTCACACCCTCCAGGTTGCTAGGGTAACTCATGTTGGGGTTAGTCTCTGAATTTGTTCTAAAAAACAACAAATTAAAAAAAAAAAAGAATTCAAATCTTGTACACTTTTATTGTGGAGGACCACTCTTTACTTTGTTTTAACTGTTTACGGTCACATTAATCAACAATATGTATATTCATTAGATCACATCTATGCATATCAAATCATAAACGTAATGGTTGGTTCAATGAATGATAGTCTTTATATTATATCAAATAATGCTTTCATTGGACTTTTTTCTTTAAAGGACTTTTGTTTTCTGTTAAAGGCCGTCCCTTCCTGAGTGCTGACCGTGCTGACCTTTGAAGCTCTGGTCCGGACCCCAGATGAGCTCCCCTCCATGGACCTCGGGCCAGCAGACAGGACGCCATGTTGTCAGCTCACTTCCTCAGATAAGGGATTCCTCCGGGTCATGTGACCGCGCGTCCTTCCCAGGGAGATAAACCTGTCGCAGTGGAGACGAGGGGAGACGGTGAGAGGAACAGTATCGCCTACATGAGCACAGCCATCAACACCACCACCACCACCACCATCATCATCATCGTCATCAACACCACCACCACCATCATCATCATCCATCAACACCACCACCATCATCATCATCATCATCATCATCATCGTCATCAACACCACCACCACCATCATCACCATCATCATCATCATCATCATCATCATCATCATCGTCATCAGCTCCGACTCAGAAGGAAGCTTCTCTAGGTGTCCAATCATATTACAGCAATACGAGTTTAGAACCCTCTGGAGTTTAGAACACACTTTGTTGACATTTTGTAACAAGAATGCAACTCATTTATCCAAATCTAGAAATATACAGAAATAAATCCCCTAATAATTCCTTGAGTTGGATTCCTACAGCTACTCTACTCTCCCCCAGTAGTTTTCATTAAACGTGGTCGTCCAGGACTTGGAATGTTTTTGCAGTTATTGATTGTAAGGAAAGCAATGATCTGCTTGTATTGTTTCCAGCCTCGCTTGGAAGTGACTTTGGATGAAGCGTCTGTTGAACGAAGGAACGCCAACCCCCAGTGAGAGTCGTCGAGGTTTGAGTTAATGTGATGTAAAGCAATGAAAGAACTGCTTTTCGTTAATAGAAAAACAGGTTTGTTAACAGGTTCTATTGTGCAGTTTGTGTCAGATTGAGTCGTACTTCAACAGATTTACGGAATAATTGGCGTTCTGTATATTAGGTGCAAAAAATCTGTTGTTTTTCTCAGTGTGACAGTGAAGGGGGGATATGTTGTCTGCTGGGTTTTGAATTGAAAGCACATGGATAAAGTTAGTCCAAATTTAACTTAAAAGCAAAAAACTATAGATAAAAGTAAACATTTGTAAGAAGTAACAAGCACAGTTGCAAAAAACAACTAAAACAATGCTGCCAAAAGGTTCTCAGTTCAATTTACCTTAAGGGACCTTTGAGCAAGATACCTTAAGGTAATACTACTACATCTATACCTCTGTGCAACAGACTAGTGCAGTCTCAGCTGCACCAGCCCCCTCCACCCAGCCCCCCCTCACCCAGCCCCCCCTCACCCAGCGCCTCACCCAGCGCCCTCCACCAGCCCCCCTCACCAGCGCCCCCCTACCCAGCCCCCTCACCCAGCCCCCTCACCAGCCCCCTACCAGCCAGCCTCACCCAGCCCCCTCACCAGCCCCCCTTCACGCCAGCCTCTCCACCCAGCCGCCCCCTCACCAGCCCCCCTCACCCAGCCCCTCACCCCAGCCCCCCCTCACCCAGCCCCGGAGTCCAGTCAGTCAGACCCAGGCCAGGAGAGTCTGCTTCCACACACACACCATCCACACACACAGTCCCCAATGGACACAAGCGTCTGTGAAATGACTAAGCGACAGAACATCTCTCGGTTATATCACCGTACATCGGATCCAAGCCTCTGTGAAACGGATAAACGATGTCTAGAACATACAGTACAAAGTGAGCTGTCAAAGTGTCTCTCTTCAGCTGTGACTGGCTGTGTGTACGGTTTGGGTAAATGGATATGAAAAGTGTTAATTAGAAACAGAAATATTAGCGGTGCTCACACCTAGCTCATGTTTTTCTTGGCTGTTTAAATCTTCAAACACCTCTGTGATGAAGCACACGCCTCCGTTGAACACACGGTCTCAGAGAGTCGGGACGGGGGGCTGACGAAACGTACACATCCCGACACAACAGAAGTACTCACATAACCAGGACTACCTCCATTGGCTATGGCCCTGGCAGTATTATGGGACGCCGAGTTTACTTTCAAGCTAAACTGCACCTTTTTTCACGTTTATAGTGTTTAAGAGATTTTGCTTATTCGATTCACGATACTGTCCTGTACTTTTCCGCAGTGACACAGAAATTCATCTTCAAACATTAGAGTGAATCTTATATTGCGCGTGCACGCACACACACACACAAATACACACACACACACACACACACACACACACACACACACCCACACACACACACACACACGTGATTATACAGATTCAGTCTCTGCCACACGCACTCATCACACACACACACACACACGTGATTATACAGATTCAGTCTCTGCTTTATGGATCTTGATCGATATCAGCACGTACAGTTATATAAATATATTTAGCGTCTCGGAGTGTCTCAGAGTAAACAGAACGTCATCCTGAGGTGATTAAGCCCGGTTTCAAAGTGAGTTGCCTTCCAGAAGCTTCCTCTTCCCAGAGATGTGTGGATTCAGCTTCAGTCAGCCAGCGCTGTCCCCCCCCCCCCCCCCACTGACGGAGGGCTTCATGTGATCAGGGGTTAAAGACGACATGCGATCACAGATCAGTGGCACACGTCCACCATCTTAATATTCTCTCGGTTCTCCGATCACACGCTCGGCCCGACTGTCACTCTCACATCTCTTTACGTAACGTTCAAAACAGCTGGGTTAAAACAACATCGGGGATCAACGCGCGCGTCAGCGACCGACTCAGAGATTCCCTTTCAAAATGGAGGCCAGGAGGGGGGCGTGGCCTCGGTGCGACGGCCGTGGCATCGGTTGATTAGCCGCCGCCGAGGTGGCAGGGGGAGGGGGGGGGAACGGCCCCTAGAGAAACGAGGCCGTCTCGCTCTCTCAGGGGCCCCGGGGCCCACCGCGTCCAATTAGACCCACACCGGAGAACACCTGCAGGGACTCAGAGACACAGATCCACACTTTGAGTATTTCGATCGATTTAACAAACGCGCCCAAGAATGCTTGGTTTCAACAAAACTAAAGCCTTGAAATCTGTCGGTTAGAAACACAGGTCAGCATATATCGGCCAATGAGAAGGCGGTTTTCTCTAGGAGAAAAGTGACTGAGGTCCACCTCCCTTCCGTTTCCTGCTCCAGGCTCCGCCCCCTTGGCCCCATGTGACCTGGCGTCTGTCGGCTCTAACCGCCGCCCGCTGAGGAACTTGAACCGCACAGATTCATTGCAACACCTTATCTGCTGATCCATCGCCGTGGAGACCGCAGGAGACACCCAGAACTGAACCAATAGGAGAGGACCTGGACCAGAGACTAGAGTATAGAGACCAGATAGACTAGGGAGACTAGAGACCAGAGAGACTAGAGACCAGAGACTAGAGAGACCAGAGACCAGAGAGACTAGAGTATAGAGAACAGATAGACTAGGGAGACTAGAGACCAGAGAGACTAGAGACCAGAGACTAGTGAGACTAGAGACTACAGACCAGAGACCAGAGAGACTAGAGACTAGTGAGACTAGAGACCAGAGACCAGAGAGACTAGAGAGACTAGAGACCAGAGAGACTAGAGTACAGAGAGACTAGAGACTATAGAGACCAGAGACTAGTGAGACTAGAGACCAGAGACCAGAGTGACTAGAGACTAGTGAGACTAGAGAAATTAGAGAGACTAGATACCAGAGACTAGGGAGACTAGAGAGACTAGAGACCAGAGAGACTAGAGACCAGAGACAAGTGAGACTAGAGAGACTAGAGATCAAAGACCAGAGAGACTAGGGAGAATAGAGACCAGAGAGACTAGAGACCAAAGACGAGAGACTAGGAAGACTAGAGAGACCAGTGTCTAGAGACTAGAGAGACAAGAGACTAGAGACCAGAGACTAGAGACCAGAGAATAGATAGACTAGAGAGACCAGAGACTAGATAGACTACAGACTAAAGAGATCAGAGACCAGAGAGACTAGATAGACTAGAGAGACTAGAGACTAGAAAGACAAGAGACTAGAGAGACAAGAGAGACTAGATAGACTAGAGAGACTAGAGAGACAAGAGACCGGAGACTAGATAGCCTAGAGAGACCAGAGATCAGAGACTAGAGACTAGAGACCAGAGACTAGAGACCAGAGACTAGAGAGACTAGAGACTAGAGACCAGAGAGACTAGAGACTAGAGACCAGAGACTAGAGAGACCAGAGACTACAGCCTAGACACCCTGACCTGTGACCCAGACTAGAGACCAGTCTTGACAATAGAGAAACTGTTTCCCCTTTTCCGTTATAAATCCAAGGCCTCGATATCAACACTGATTAAAAATGCATTAAAGTGTAGATCGAACAAATGGACCAAATGGCCGACCCCGTAATGATCCGAGACAACGGCCAGCGTTCCCTTAAAGAGTCCAGGTGGCGCGCAGCAACACAACACAGCAGCAGCAACACAAACAGTCCTAATGGAAGTGATACAACAGAGCCTTTTAATTATCTAACTCAATCAGCCGGGGCCCGCCGATCGATGGCTCCCCATTACGGGGCCGGCTGGGGGCCGGTGTCCGGGGCAGCGCGGCCAGGACCCCGGCCCCCGTGTGACAGATTAGGGCTGGGGGCTAATCTAATGCGGCCGCCATCGCCCAGTGGCAGAGTACATCTTTAATTCAGACGGCGAGCCACTGTCATTGTGACCGCGTCACTTAGCTGATGCAACCCCTCTGAAATATTAATCCACTCCTGTAGCGACCGCGCACGCAGCACACGCGCGCACACACACACACACGCACACGCACACACACACACACACACACACACACACACACACACACACACACACACACACACACACACACACACACACGCACAGGGGTGAGGAACTGACCAAGGATGTCGTAAAAAGGTTTGTTTCACTTCCTGGTCACATGAGTTCCTGTACACTGGGAATTAAATAAACTGCAAATCAACGTCAGTGTGTTATGATCTGTTGCTCTAACACACAGACACTCTGTAGCCAGTCACACACACACACACAGCGTGTCCATTGAATCACTAGGACCACAGGCACACACACGGCACATCACACACACACACACACACACACACACACACACACACACACACACACACACACACACACACAGCGTGTCCATTGAATGTGTAGGACCACATGGCACTCGGTTCGGCTCGTTCTATAAATCACTTTGATACTTTTGTTGTATAATGAATGAGTGAGCACCACATTCATTCATTGCATCATTCAACCCGTCTGCGGGCTTCACGTGAAACTTCTCTTCAGCTCACCCTCAGCTGGTGGTGCAGAAAGCGTTGTCTGGGTCATTACTCAGAGACAGACTCAGTTAGAGTCCTGGTCACACCCAGAGACAGAGAGAGAGAGACAGGTCTGCGGGCGGAGAGAGACAGGGCAGGTCTTGGGTTTCCGCCCGTCTCTCTGAGTGTGAGGTATCTCTGGTGGAGGACGGCTCCAGTCCAAACACGTCGATCATGTTTGGATCGCACGGAATCCAATATTTCTCCGAACCCATCTCCCCCCTCCCCTCCCTCTTCCAGGACGCTCGCCGTGACTCCGGCGTGCGCCGAGAGGGCCAACGTCATGGTTTTCAACCACAACACTTTCCCGAAACACTCCTAACCTAACCCGACATGGGGGACCAGCTGAGCTGAGCCTTCGGGGGGGGAGGAACAGCGCGTCATCATCAAAGCTCATCCAGACCTAATGAAGCTCTACTGTAGTCCAGGTCCTCAACCGGCTTCAGACCAGCGGGAGGAAGAGGAGAAGGAAGTGTAAAACAATCAAATCCAACCCGAGAGGAAGGCCCAAATAAGGCCATTCTCTCCTTGAACCAGCAGGGGATAAAATGACCACAACATATAATGATCAGATCTGATTTTAAAACCCGGACTAGAGCCCATGTAGAACGTCTCTCTGGGGGGGGGGGGCGGATCACCTGGGGCGGCATCACCTGGCTACGGGCTGGTGGGGTCCTGGCCTACGGCTATATAATATATTTTTGTTGTGTATGAAGTGATGGGGATGGGGGTTGGGGGGGAGGGGGGGATTAATTTCACCGCAACAAAGCCAGGGTTGTTTCCAGTAAGGGCCAGCGGTCGGGGTGGGGTGGGGGTGGTGTTGGGTGTGGTCGGTGCGGGACAGGGCCAGTGCGGTGGTGCTGGTGGGCGGTAAACCGATCAGCAGACGGGGGGGGGGGGGCTAATGCCTGGGTGCAGGCCCATTGATCTGCGGTCCCCCCGCGTCTCGCTGGGCTAATGACATCCGACACCCCGCAGTCCCAGGAACACAGCGCAGCACCCACTCCTCCCCCCCTCCCTCCCCCGTACTGAATCCATCTGAAGAGGGCAGGGGTCTGGGTCCTCCCCCCTCCCTCCCCCGTTGATAAGTGGTCTGGGTTCCCCCCCTCCCCCCCGGTGATGTGCGGTCTGAATCAGGAAACCGCAGCGTCTCGCGGTCGCCCACAGAGTCCATCGCAATCCGTCTGCCCATCTCTCAGAGGCAGACATCGCTAGCCGACCCAGAGCAGACATCGCTAGCCAACCTAGAGCAGACATCACTAGCCAACCCAGAGCAGATATAACTAGCCGACCCAGAGCAGACATCGCTAGCCAACCCAGAGCAGACATCTCTAGCCGACCCAGAGCAGACATCGCTAGCCAACCCAGAGCAGACATAACTAGCGACCCAGAGCAGACATCGCTAGCCAACCCAGAGCAGACATAACTAGCGACCCAGAGCAGACATCGCTAGCCGACCCAGAGCAGACATCGCTAGCCGACCCAGAGCAGACATCACTATAACCTCTGACCCGTAGCTGTTCCCCTGCTCTGGATGAATAAATACATAGTCTGATATTTGACCAGAGCCAGACGGGGGTCTGTCGTGTAGGGTGGTGTAGTGGGCTAAGGATGGAGTGATGTGGTGGGGGTGGTGTGGTTGGAAGGAGGTGGATGATCGGTGCGCGTGGTGTAGGTGGGGGGTTGGAGGCTTGTGGTGGGGTGGAAGAGGAGGCTGGGTGGGGGTGGTGTGATTGGTTGGAGATGCTGGGTGGGGAGGGGTGGAGGCTCGTGGGGGGGGGGGTGGGGTTGGGCTGAAAAGGAGGCTGGGTGGGGGCGGCGGTGGAGGCCGGGTGAGGGTGGTGTGATTGGGTGGAGATGGATGCTGGGTGGGGCTGGGTGCTGATTGGTGTGGTTGGGTGGGGGGGGGGGGGGGGTGGAAGGCTGGGGTGGGGGGGGGGGGGGGTCACCACTGTATGTAAGCACAACACCAGTACAAACCTCCGTCAGCCGCAACATCGATCGTCAGGCGGAGCGGCGCCACCCCACCCCGAAAGGGGGGGGCGGACGGAGGTAATACAAGCACCGTCACCATCGATCCCATCCCCCGCCCCCCGCCCCCATCTCCCCGACCCTCAGCAGGACCGATGGAAACATACCACATCACAGTCCCACTGAAGGCTTCACTCGGGAGACGTTCATTGAGTTCATTTAGTTCTGAGACATGTTAAATATGAAGGATTTAACACCTCACTCATTATTTGCAAATTACAATTTGAGAATTGTGTATTTAAACATAATCTAAAACGTAAAAAATAATAACAGTAAAAAGGATGTCATAGCTAAGTCTTCAAGTATTGGCTTCAGGAACATTCAACCAGGATCAGGAAGAGAGGAGGAGGAGGAGGAGGAGGAGGAGGAGGAGGAGAGGAGGAGGAGAGAGGAGGAGGAGGAGAGGAGGAGGAGGAGGAGGAGGAGGAGGAGGAGGAGGACAGGGCTCGAGTTGTTCTGGGCATCGACTCCCAGGAAGACAGTAATGGGTTTGGGTGTCATTTGGGTGTCAGGAGTTTTCCACTCAGCGCTTGACACCCTGAGCTGTGTCTCCTCCCCTGCCTCCACCTCTCCCCCCCCCCCCCCCCACCCCACACACACACACACACACACACACACACACCCAAAGTGACAGTGATAATACCCTCCCCCATATTCTACTAAATGGAAGTCAATTTAAAAAACGGACGTTTTCTTTTAATTTCTCGAAGATATCATCCTTAGCCGTGTGGTTAGGTGAAAGCTCTCCTTGTCAACAGTGTTTCTATGGAGATGTTTACTATATATATTTATATATATATATTTATGTACTTATCACGATTACGCTGTCAAGCGTCTCAGAGGCATACATCAGACAACACGGTCTAAAGCAGCACGACCGTTTGAAACGCAGTCAGTACAGTCTGTCTGTCTGTCCCCCTGCCTATATGTCCGTCTGTGTGTCTGTATCTGTCTGTCCTCTTCCTACCTCCCCCTGGGTACAGTGTAGGTATTGTGTGGGCAGCCATGAAACAGTCATAACATAACTAGTAATTAAAACGGGCAAATGAAGGCGGAGGCATAAGCGAACGCAGACAAAGCCATAAAAACACTTTAGGCGATTAAAGTGAATTTACATTCCTCCATGAGAGCGATACGGACACAGCGACGTAGGGCTGGCGCTGTGACCCTCCCCTCTCCCTAACCAACACCTCAATAGCAATGAGGGGGGAGGAGGAGATGTATGTGGGACAAAAAGAGTCACACCAGCTCCCCTTGTCCTCACCTGGCCCACTTTAATTCATGCTTCATCGGGGGATAAAGTAGGCCATCGCCTCCTCGCGTCCCGTAATTCATTCCACAATTAATCCTGGAACGCGGAGCGTGTCCACGTGTTCCCGCCGGCCAGCCGGGGCGCCTTTCCCCGTCGCACCCGGGGGGCGGCGGCCCCTGACTCACAGCAGGTGATGGAGTGAGCGCACCGCTAGGATTCCTGTTTTTTTTTTGTGTAAATATTTGCCCCAGGACAAACTGCAGGCTAGCCTTACCGACTGTTTAGCGGCGGTACCGGTTGCGACTGGTTTCTCCTCCACTCGAGTCCTGGCGGGTGGTGCGGTCGTTCGGGCCATAGCATGCTGGGGAGAGGGGTCGTTGAAACTAGGCTACGGGCCGGAGCTACGCTACGCTAACGATGAACCTGTCCCTAACGATGAGGCTAACGACGTCTCACCTCCGGGCGAGCCCTGGAAGGTCGGGGGGGGGGGGGATCCCCGACCGGTGTCGGAGCCGGGGTCCGGGATTATTCGAATGAAGAAGGAACGTTTAGCGAGCGGGGAACGGGGCCGGACCTCGACGTACGAGAAGGCCTCGTGCCGTTCTCGTTCTCACACAGCGTCAGCGGAGGAGAACCTTTGAGAGGAACCGTACCCCTGGAGAACGGTACCTCTGCTCCCATCGGGGCCTTTACACTACATTTACCTTCAGCAGACGCTTTTATCCAAAGCGACTTTTTTATTAAATTAAAAATTTTCAGAAGAAAGAGAAACAACAATATATCGCTGTCGGTACAGTAAGGATGTTCATAGGATCAAGTGCCAAGCAATAACAATTACTAGGTTAACCCATTCCCCGTACATAACGGAGATAGCTAGGATAAGACGCTACACAATGCTAAGATACGTTCCCTTTGCTGTGCGTGGTACAACGTGTTCACCCACCGTAACATCTGCCCCTTCGCGTTAGAATGAACCCCCCTCAGACACAGGACTATCAAACCCTGGCCTGCTCAGAGCGCTGAGTGGCTAGGAGCTCATAGCCGCTCATGCTGTTGTTGGCTATCAGCTCTCCTAGAGAGCTGAAAGAAGTTCATGCTGTTAGCTCGGCGCTAGCACGGCAATTACCTCTCCTGGAAAGCTCAGAGCCGTTCATGCTGTTAGCTCATTGCTAGCACAGCTACGAGCTATCCTGGTGAATCCATACTGCTAGCGTTGGCGCCCTGGAGCGCTCGTAGCCGGGCTAGCGCCAAGCAAACAGCATGAGCTTAAATTTAGCTCTGCGCACGTGTGCTAGCCAAACGCTGAGGGCCACGTCTGTGTGGGCGACCGCGGCCCCTGCGGGGACATCGGGGAAACCCCTCACCCCCACCTCCTCCTCCATTACCGCCGCTTTAAATAACAAAGTTGAATAAATAGCATCCATTAGAATGAGCACATTGTGCTAACTCAAATCGTGTTTATTATGCTAATGGTACATGAAATTAAGAAAAAGAGTGCAACGCCACCGGCTTTAATTAATGGCCTCTGGAAGGCGGCGGCGAGACATAATTCATCTCTGAGTAAGTAAGTCTGGTGGGGTGGGTGCGTGCCCCCCCCACGGTCGGCGTGGTGATTGCTGAGTTATCGGTGCAGATGTGCGGCTCACAGCGCTAGGAACGAACACCTCATTATATAAACTAGCTAATTAAACATAATATGGCTTTGCATTGACTCACTAATGTGCAGACTGCGCCTTTTCTCTCTCAAGGGCGAGGAATAAATGAGGAGGGAGGGGGGAGAGAGAGAGAGAGAGAGCGAGAGCGAGAGCGAGAGCGAGAGCGAGAGAGAGAGAGAGAGAGAGAGAGAGAGAGAGAAGAGCGAGAGAGAGCGAGAGACAGAGAGAGACGAGAGAGAAGAGAGAGAGAGAGAAGAGAGAGAGAGAGAAACAGCCGGGGGGGGGGAGAGATGAAGAGGGAGAGAGATGGTGAAGGTAGAGGGAGGGAGGGAGAATCAAAGCAATCAGGGCCATTTTTAGCCCACTATACAAATCATAAATGATATATCAATCCCATAATCCGCGTCACACCAAACTTCGGCCTCATAAAGACGTCAGAGAGAAACGCTTACAGTTTGTAACTTTAGTTTGGGAGTTTTGTTCACGGGAGCATAAACACGGTTGAGCTGAGAGCGTTCATCTGTACTGGGGGGAGACGCAGTCCTTCTGGGTCGTGGTTCTGGTCACAACCTGAGGATCACAGCAATGGGGCCTTCAAATCCAGGACCACGCCCACCCACGGAGGCCCCGCCCACCCGCAGGGAGGCCCCGCCCACCCCAGACCGGACCAACATGTGGGAGTCTTTTAGCCACACCCACCCCCCACTGGGGTCTTTAAGCCCCGCCCACCCCATGCTGGTATAAAACTCTGCAATGGGACAGGTTGACCATCTCCCTCCAAACACACACACACACACACACACACACACACACACACACACTGAAGTAAAACCTATTTCTATCACTCCTTCTGACTTAGTCTCAAAAAGCTTAATGACCCTGAATATGAAGAAGGTCTCTCTGAAGCCCACGTGTGTGAGAGGGTGAACCTCCGGCCACAAACCCAGAGCAGTAGGCGGCCATCCTTGTCTGCGTTCAGCCATTAGGTTATGACGGCAACATAAGTAATAGAATGATGGAGAGGCCAACTGCAGACAAACCCCTTAAATAAAGTGCTTCTGCTTTCAAAAGCACTCCATGTAAAAACCACAAAAAAACTAATTCAAACTAAACCCCTCTGACAGTATCGGTCAGAATATTGCGACCGCACCGTACTCAGATGCACAATGATCTGGAAGGATTCTACCCAATGTAATCTCACATTTTAAAATAATGCCACCCAATGAGTTGAAAGCCATGCCAGTGCTGACACTATTAGCCAATGAGTCAATCAACAGAATATGTATTAATTTCGGTAATTGATCAACTTTTAGGCCTTCTATCACGTAATCCAACCTAAATATTCCCAAAAAGGAACTATTTGGAAGCTTATCTCTGTCTCAGAACGTATAAAACGATTGCTTTTGGAAAATCTGGAGTGCATTTTGCGATTAATATATTCGACAATAACATTTTAGTTAGGTTGAGACCTAATACATTTCCGCTTAGTAAGATAAGATTAGATGAACTCTAGCCCTAACCCTAGTCATCCATTTCAGGGGATTATTATGTGCATCATTAGATTAATACACACATAACACTACAGTGAAATCCATCCAAGTAGCTTAAGAGTTGACCATGCTACCTCTACGCCAGGACCAAGTTAGCCCAAACAGCGTAGCGTCAAAGTTTTCATGCAGCGTCTGCCCTAGGACCTAGCTAGCTTACACAACACCATGGGTAAACAGCAGATGTCTAACCTTTGCGAGTATAATTGCCATTTGGCTTTTTTTCCTTCCTGGTATAATAAATGTTGACTTTCAGACACTAATGTGTCCAAGTGAAGTGCATGGAGGCTCTCCTCAGATAGCACTAAGTCTGACACTGCATAATTAGCTAACCTTTGAAAGCGGGGGCTTGTTTTGGGGAGCGCAGCAACATGGCGTGCCGCACTATCTCCAGAGCCAAGACAAACTCTGAAACTCCGTTCCCACAGCCCCCCGCTGTCCGGCCCTGATGAATAGCTCCGATTGAGTTTTATTAAACTCCAATTACCAGCGCACAGGCTTGTAAAAACCACACGCTCTGAGATGATGCCGGTGAGACGGCGGGCCAGTGCAAACGGCGGGTTCCGCAGAGCGGTTTAATCAGTTAACGCCAACGTTAGGAAGGGGAACAAAGCAGGACCTGTAGGGCTGGGGTTAGAGGTTAGCCCCGGGCGCTAACCCTCTGGCCAGCCGCTCCACGGTGGAACCATCCCATAATGAGACGTTTGGAGGACAGAGCGGGAGCGGGAGGGAGATCCGCTCCGTCCTCCGCCTGCTGAACCCGTCTCACGCAATCCCTCAGACAGGAAGGCAGATGTTCGGGTTATTGATCCAATCAAATATCACTAATGGATTCATGCAGTGTGTGTGTGTGTGTGTGTGTGTGTGTGTGTGTGTGTGTGTGTGTGTGTGTGTGTGTGTGTGTGTGTGTGTGTGTGTGTGTGCGTGTGTGTGTGTGTGTGTGTGTGTGGGGTTCCCAAATTTTATATACAAAATGTAAAGCACTATTTACATACCCCTTAAGGACATCATAAAACAAGCTTCATAAATCACGAGCACAAGTCATATTGGTGTCCGGGCATGAACCCCACCATGGAGGCAGATAGGAGCCGTCTGAATCAATTAGCGGCCTACAAGGCCACATCAAACATACTGTACCTCCAAGTAAGCTATGGAGTAGGTCATCGCCCCCGACCGCGCTGTTCTCCGCGTCGTTAATTACGCAGAATGGCCTGTGGCCTTTCCCTCACATTAGTGGAGAAGGTCATTTGTCATGTCGGGGACGCGCTCCGTGCAGAACACCGCCGGCGCCGTGCGGAGCGGAGATCACTCACTGGTTCACGTTCAATCCAACTCCTCAATCAGTCAGACTGCGATGAAAACTAAACAGTTACCTTTGTTCTACCTTATTGGGGTCGTACAACTGGTCCGACGCTCCGTCCAATCAGGTTCCTGCTGGGAGTGGCGGCCTTACTGGTGGGCAGTGACCGTCGATGATCCAATACTGTGGGATCCAATCACGTGCCTTCTATGTTTGTCCCGCCCATTTCCAGTTTGACTTGATATGTGTCACATTACTAAGACTGAGAGAATATGTATATGTACATACTGTATATCTAGATATATTTACATACATTAACACACACATGTGATAATAAATGTGTGTAATTAACAACGATGACACCGATGTGCCCAAAACTTTGTACCAATTCAAAACAAAATGATAACTGTAATTAACGGTTCATTTATAATTCACGGCGCAGCTTGAAGTTCCAGAACGTTACAGCATACAAAAGGGACCGAAAAAAAAGGAGAAACTAAACTAAGCTAACTAGGAACCGGACTGAACAGCTTCAAACCAGAGTGACATCAGAACCCGACTGAACGGCGTCCGACCGGAGTGACGTCGGGGCTGTGGGAGCTGAGGGCTGACAGCGGGAGACGGGCGCTCCGTTAATTACTCTAATGGCGTTGCTCCTCGTTAGGTCCTGATTTACGCTTCCCGCGGCCGCGTGGCGCCGCGCTACGCCACCGCCGCCCTCGCCGGTCTCCGTGGCGACGGCCTCGTTAGCCCAGACAGCTGTTCCCAGCACCCCCCCCCCCCCCCCCGGGCTATGGTCCGTCCGTGACGAACGGCGCCAGACAGACAGACAGCGAGACAGACAGCGAGACAGGCAGGCAGGCAGGCAGGCAGGCAGGCAGACAGACAGACAGACAGGCAGGCAGGCAGGCAGGCAGGCAGGCAGGCAGGCAGGCAGACAGACAGACAGACAGGCAGGCAGGCAGGCAGGCAGGCAGGCAGACAGACAGACAGACAGACAGACAGACAGACAGACAGACAGAGAATCAACCGAGGAAGATATGCTCATCTACACGTTTTGGAAAGTGGGAGAAGAAGGACTCCAGTGTCAGCAGTGAGACTGACGTCTGTTCAGGTTAGCGTCTGTTCACCTGCTGGTGTGTCATCCCATCAACACCGCCACGTAACACCAATTTACACCCAGCCAACTAAACCTTTAAAACATTAAAACACTCAACTCAACTGGAGTATGAAGATTGGATGAACTCTGAATTCGATCTGAAGTTAACAGATCAATATGGTGGACTTCCATGCACTTCAAAACAGTGCTTAGCATTGTGTAGCATCTTATCCTAGCTATCTTTGTTGTTTACGGGGAATGGGTTAACCGAGTGATTCTTGGCTCGGTTCTATGAACATCCTTACTGTGCAGACAGCGATATATTGTTATTTCTCTTGCTTCTGACAAATGTACTTATTGTAAGTCGCTTTGGATAAAAGCGTCTGCTAAACGCTCTAAATGTAAATAAAGCAGGCCTAGCTTAAGGTCAGGGACGGGGGGTTGCAGGGAGGGCACTGTGAGGGGGGGGGGGGGGGGGGGTGGTTAACAGCAGCTCACAGATTCTGGACTCAGAGAACAAATTGAAACAAAGCCTCGGAAAATTAAAGGAACCGCGAGCTTATTATCGTTGAATCATTAAACCCACGCTCACAATGAAGTAATCTGCAAAACTGTGAAGCTTCATTTGCATAATTGGCACAGACCCCCCCCCCCCCCCGCCCCCCCTGTAATGAATGTTGGAGACAATAAAAGATGGTTGCTTAAATTTGAACCAATAACGGCTCAACTTCATCAGACCCCCGCGCTCTGATTAATCTGGGCTCACAAATCAGAGCGGGAAGATGGAGGGAGAGGGGGGAGGCAGAGGAGAGAGAGATAAGAGAGGGAGGGAGGGAGGGGAGAGGGGAAAGAGGGAGGGGGGAGGAAGAGGGGAGAGAAGGAGGAAAAAGGGGGGAGAGGGGAGGTGAGGGGAGGAGATGGAGGAAGCAGGTTTGGTCCGGGGAGGTGGGTGATGAAGTAGGGCCCTCCCTGGGATGTGTCCAGGGCTTTGGGGGTACCAGCGTGTCCCCCGCAGCCCTCAGGCGTCCGGGCCCCGTCCAGCGGGTCAGGGGCCTGGGGGACTGGAGCAGAGCGGGTGGGACCAGGGGCGTCTGGCCCTCATTAACCCCAGCGCCGCCGCGCTACGGCTGGGCTACCGTTAGCCGCAGAGCTGCTAGCGTTAGCCGCAGAGCTGCTACATGAGACAAAGAACCGTCTTAAACAACTGGAACACATCCGTGTGTGTCCTTTAAGCAAGATGATTAAGAGTTTGCTTAAGGAGGTCAGAGCCGACCCAAGTGTTCACTTGAGATTTAATCAACTGCACTTGAATAAATAGGATGTTAAGACTGAATTTAAGTGTTCTTTTGAGGAAGTTGAGAAAGACTAACAAAATAAAAGTATTTTGGTGTTTCGTCCATTAAACACTGAACTTCGTTTGGCTACATGATATCGTACTGCTGGTTTTATTTTGGTGACTCAGACTCCTGACCACGTGAGGACATCGCATAAACATAATAGTATTAAAGTAAACTGTTATTTAGTATTTTAAACATCCTGAAAGCTGTCTTTAGAATTCCAGGTAGCGGCGTTCCAACCTTCTCCGGAGTCACGCTAGATTAATGTTCTCGGCAGGATTTCTCATCCCATTTAAAAATCAATTAACATGATTGAATTGTTTTCCTGGATTTGATTAGGTGTGCTGGTGGATAGATGTGTGTGCAAACAACACAAGGCTCAGGTAATTAGACACGCACTTTAAATGAACACCAGTGAAACACGCTGGCCGACGTGGACTCGTTGCACATCGGCCCCGTGTCTGTAAACGACAAACCGCTAAAACATCCATTAAGCTCATCAGAGGATGTAACGACGTCTGATTAAAGCCACTGCAAACGATACAACGCACAAAACAATATCAAACCATAGACGCTACGAAAGAGAAACAGAAGAGATGGTGCTGGAACATCTTACATCGGTTTGTTCACAGAGGTGGTTCTCCAACTTCTACTAGTGTACCCCCTCCAAGATATTTTTTCAGCTGAGTACCCCCTTCAAGACACAAATGTTTGAGAGAAAAACTAATAAAATGAACATACATAATGTATGTGCATCTAGCTTTAAGAATTTCAACTTGCTCAGGGGGAATTTTTTTTGGAATATTTTTCCTTATTTATTTTATAATTTCAGAGTACCCCCTGCAGTACCACAGTACCACTAGGGGTACGGGTACCCCATTTGAGAACCCCTGGTTTACAGGATGAAAGCATTGCGGAGAACATAAGCTCAGCTCATACTGTAGCGTAAGTAAGCCTACGATGAAGTAAACATGATCTACTGATCATGTACTGCGCAAGATGAGTACTTTTACATTTACATTTAGGGCATGTAGGAGACACTTTCATCCAAAGTGACAATATTATATATATATATATATATATAATATATTATATATATATATATATATATATATATATATATATATATATATATATATATATATATATATATAGTACTCTGTAGAGTACTACAGTAGTGTACAGTAAGAGTATTGCAGCCAGATGGGCTTGTGGTGCTGTCTGCTCCATCAGCATCCTCACATTCCCACAGACATGCCTCCACCACCTCCTCCTCCACCACCACCTCCTCCTCCACCACCTCCTCCTCCCAATTAGGACTAAATCTAGTCCGGGAAATAAATGGCAGAAGCCACCAATTAATTATGTGTCCAGCAAGCGCTCTCTGTGTGTGTGTGTGTGTGTGTGTGTGTGTGTGTGTGTGTGTGTGTGTGTGTGTGTGTGTGTGTGTGTGTGTGTGTGTGTGTGTGTGTGTGTGTGTGTGTGCCTGTGTGTGTGTGTGTGTGTGGAGCACTGGCCATATGGCCGGGTTGAGCGAGGACATCATTTGTTGTCCGTTCTCTGCCTAAAACTCACACGGTGTCATTTTTCAAATCCTAATATCCTTTAATGAGCAGGTTTATAATCGTACCAAAACGCACAAAAGGACAGCGACTCAATGAATCCACAACTTCAATCCATCTCAGCTTCAAACATCTGTTTCTTTTGTCGGTTGCCTGGTTAGCTGGAAGCTAACGACAATAATCTCCAACTCCTCTAAATAACTGGAATAAAGTCATTCCTCTGTAAGGAGGCTCGCCGTCATGTAAACAACACTATCTTAGCCTTTAGCTTGTTCTGACGTCACTCATGCTACATCCACCTCCCGACACCAGCCCCACAGCGATCCACCCGGAGCACATCAGACTCAGAGGCCGTCGCGCGCTCGCTCCCCCGAAGACCAACTGCTGTTCCTTGCTCCTCTCCGCTGCCCCAGCCAGCCAATCAGAGCGCACGCTGCCCGGGCTGTATTTCAGCGCGCCAGGCCACACTGACATGCAGAGGTCACATGGGAGAGGCCCCAACGTGCGCTGGGGTTTATGGGTAATAATAACGAGCTCGTTGGGGCTCTAATCAGCCATTGTGGCGTGAGACGGTGATTGAGATGAATCATTATGAGGATAATACCATTCATCAGACGGCTAATCTGAGCTGCTGGGGCCGGGCGCGGCCGCGGTGTGATCCCACGGAGGACGGATCGCTCTGTTGTTCCCAGCAACATGATTTAAACCAGCGGGCTGATGGGTCATAGAGCGCCATTTAATCAGATGAACACGACACCTTACACCTGGTATTACCTTATCTCACCGCTTAAATTATCGTCTTTAACCGTGTAGGGCAAATAGCTTGATTAACCAACTCCTTTCCTACACATCTAATTGTTTCCACTGTCTCTAATGTTACTAATGATTACATCTATTTTCATCTAAACGTTGTCGTTGTCATATATTTTTTTTACCATCTTTTTTTCAGGTTGATGGATAAGGGAGATTTATTTGTAAGAAAGTATTCACAACACACACACACACACACACACACACACACACACACACACACACACACACACACACACACACACACACACACACACACACACACACACACACACACACACACACACACACAACACACGGTGATAGTGATCCGGTGCTCATGTTTATGAACTCAGCCCATGTGTCTCTCCTAAAGGTCATGAGGCTGGTTGACTCTGTTCATGGCTGAACAGCCACAGTGTCTGGACCAGCGACAGCGGGCCGATGCTAGCTCACATGCATAGTAAACAGAGGGCTCAGCGCCGACAGCTCGGCCAACTCCACATGTTTATTACAACCAGGTGGATGGTCGGGGAAACACTGATTGTATTTCACTCTCTCGCAACCTTTGGTTGCCTGATGAGTATTCAAAAAACCTGTCCAGGACATTTTTCAACTAGCGAAGGTTAACACGGCACACACACACACACACACACACACACACACACACACACACACACACACACACACACACACACACACACACACACACACACACACACACACACACACACACACACACACACACACACACACACACACACACACCTTATTACAGGGATGACTTGAAGCCTTGTTTATTACCTTTTACTTTTACTATACTTGTATAGAAAGCTGTTTGCGAAATTACTCAATATAATGTAAATTATAGATGTTTATTACAACCAGGTGGATGGTCGGGGAAACACTGATTGTATTTCACTCTCTCGCAACCTTTTGTTGCCTGATGAGTATTCAAAAAACCTGCCCAGAACATTTTTCAACTAGCGAAGGTTAACACGGTACACATACGTGCGCGCACGCACGCACGCACGCACGTCCGCGCGCGCACACACACCTTACTACAGGGATGACTTGAAGCCTTGTTTAACACCTATTACTATAGGCCTACTTGCATAGAAAGCTGTTGGCGAAATTACTCAATATAATGTAAATTATAGGTTTAAACCTTTGTGAACTATCTTCGAATCCTAGCAGTACTGGCAACTTCCAAAGTATTTAAAGTCAATATTTCTCCGATCCAGATGCTATTCTAACAAGGTATTTATATTGTTGATATTGACAGCACAGAACAGCTAGGGCCAATGGCCATACAAGGTTCCCAATAACATCCAGCCACAATTTAGACGAATATACAACAATGTGAAGACAATTCCGTTTTAATCAGTTAAATTTGTTGCTTGAAATTTTAATCTGATACTAGTTTCAAAAGGTTTAATTATATCACCATCAATGCAAACGTTTTTCTTCCCCGGTTACAGAAAACTTGTCATGCCCTGTACTCTGTCTCCCCCTAGTGGTACTCCGACCGAATGACGAGGGTCTACACAGATTATACATTAATATTTCATGAAAAATCTGCTCACACAGTGACTATGTCACGAGTTAATTAACAAGGCTCTTCGTACAGGTTAACCCACAGGTCAAGTCGGTTGTAGAATATAACCTCAGTCACAGTTGGTCCAGACTCTAGAGGTGGATTGGAAGTGTTGGACCATAGTTCAGTCGAATGGAATCAATAATTCATCAGATTCTTTGAATACTGAAACAATAAGGTTGCCCACACCTGGCTCAAAGGATTAAGGTAAATATATGCATGTCTATAATATTTCATCTTGAGATAATGATTTGTAAGAGTGAAACCATGGCGTACGAGTCAGTGAAGCTAACAACAACACATGACATTTACCCACGGGACGGTCATACTTTAGGGCCCAATAGAACATGTTAAATATATACTGTGGTATAGCAGGTCTGGTCCCACTCTATATTGTATTGTGGCGACTCCTACAGGGGTCCGGTTGGGAAAAAGGGGTTTTATTGTCTTTTTGGTGTTGGGGTATGGGCTGTGTGGTCGGTAGTGTAGTTGTGTGTTGTTGCTGAGTGTTTACTTGTTGTGTGTAGTGTTGCCGGCAACCGTTACCGAGAATCGCATGTCTGTTGGTTGGTTGCGCTGTGCGCTGTGTGTCGATGTTAAATAAGAGCAGCTCTTGGAGTCGTGCGGTGTACGGGGCAGGAGAGTTGGGCAACCGCTTGACCTGGGCTCGCGTCTCGTCCTCCCCGCCCGCACTGCTCGCCACAGTATATATATTACGCTGGACTCGAGCCAGCACATATTATACTGAGGCCAAAGTCAAAAGCACCATTAAATTAGTTACATTAGTACCATTACAAGAGTACACCAAGACCTAACTTAACCAAGAAACTGACGTTGATTCACTGTCCTCACTACTCACTGTCCTCAGTACTCACTGTCCTCAGTACTCACTGTCCTCAGTACTCACTGTCCTCAGTACTCACTGTCCTCAGTACTCACTGTCCTCACTACTCACTGTCCTCACTACTCACTGTCCTCAGTACTCACTGTCCTCAGTACTCACTGTCCTCAGTACTCACTGTCCTCAGTACTCACTGTCCTCAGTACTCACTGTCCTCAGTACTCACTGTCCTCAGTACTCACTGTCTTCACAAAGCAAAGCATGATGGGAACCGCGACTAACAGCAGCGGTATAAACGACACAACGAACATCGCCCTGGCGCTACAAGACATTATGTTAGACAGACTAGAGCCAGTATATATTATATATTGTGTTGGACTGGAGCCAGTATATATTATATATTGTGTTTGACTGGAGCCAGTATATATTATATATTGTGTTGGACTGGAGCCAGTATATATTATATATTGTGTTGGACTGGAGCCAGTATATATTATATATTGTGTTGGACTGGAGCCAGTATATATTATATATTGTGTTGGACTGGAGCCAGTATATATTATATATTGTGTTTGACTGGAGCCAGTATATATTGTGTTGGACTGGATACAGTATATATTATATATTGTGTTGGACTGGAGCCAGTATATATTATATATTGTGTTTGACTGGAGCCAGTATATATGTGGTATATTCTGTGTTGGGACTTTTCGAAGTCACTTTATGACTTGATTATACATATTTATTTGTTCGTGGTCTTTGACGGTGAGCCAGTAGTATATTTGTGTTTGGTACTTGGATACAGTTATAAGTATATAATATTTAGTGTGTTCGGACTGTAGTCACAGTATAGATTAATATATATGAATGTATTGAATGAAGACCAGTTATCATATTGATGGTGTGAGCTGGAATACAGTATATATTAATATATTGTGTTGGCAACTGGAGCCCAGTAAGTAATTATTGAATCCTGATTGACAGCTAGTGCCCCTACCGTCCTCGGTACAGTTGACCATGCTGCTCTTCCAGACATAGGCCTTTATTAACGTGGTTTATTTTGTTCTATGGTCTTGGACGGTAGTTTTCAAAGTCACTTTTGTCCTGAGAGGCGTTCAGCCACTAGCAAGGGTTCAGTGAACGTTTCGGATGTATTACGAACTTCAGTCTTTAGAACTTTACTTTTTAACTAATTTGAACAAACGTTGACGCGTGCTTGAAAAGAGAAGACATCGATACTCACCATGACATATCGATTGATCGGTGACGTCGCCGGGTGTTGTTGGAAACCACTGATTTGTCTCTCGACCAAGTAGAGCCTAACACAGGTCTTCAGATGAAACAAACAACCTTTGATAACTTCGTTTTACACATACAGCTAACTTAATATAACCTTCATTGTTCTACCAAAAATCAATGAGGACGTCTTCTTGGATCAATGATCCCGTCTCTCTGGGCAACAACACCACGTGCGCTGTGGTGCGACTGGTGTCCGAGTCGCTGAGCAGAACCAGTCTGCCCAGCAGAGGGCGCTACACACCAGTAATGATACTACCGGTACTTCGCAAGGAAATGTCAAATTTGTCGAAACGAATAATTTTTATAAACAGTCTATGATGAGGAGACCATGAGAGATCACATGACAATATGATTGTACAGAAAGGCACACTTTAATTCTAAATTTCACAGCAGTCAAGATTGATGTGTGATGTAGCAGAACAATGGTGTTTGGGCCCGGAATATCCTTCAGAAGGTTTACTTTAGAAGACCACCAGGGACTAGACGACCACAAGGCCCCCTTCCATCAAATTCTTCTTCTCATCGATTCATTGCACTTGTCCAAGGACAAAATAAAAATAAACTATTTTCACATTCTAGTTCTGCTGGTAGATGTTTCACCTCCCGAGTTAGCATGGCCGTAGATATGAGGTCACCGAGGTTATGATCTCTGTGCCTTCATTTCCTTAATAAAAAACAGGATGTTTAAAGATTTCAATTATTTTAAAAATATTTATCTCATCTATCTGCGCTATTTAACTGTATATCAGGAGTTGAAAACGTAAACCACACACACACACATGCACACACACACTCTAAATGGTGACAAATTGTGCAGTTTTAACAAGTCCCTCTGCATCTATTTAATTATAAATGAGTTTGTGCATAGTTAGTGTAGCATGGGTTGTGTTTTTAGGAGTCATTTTGCTATGAATTTCGCCCATCCAGAGATGAAGTAAATAAGCTCCATTGAAGGAACAAATTCTGGACTTCACTAAATCCTAAACCCTGTCTTCGGCCCTTCGAGGTGGACGTTTCACCTCCTGAGTTAGTGATGAGATGTTTCACCTCCTAGTCCTTCCAGTTCCTGATGATGTCTTCTGCTGCGTCCAGCGTCTCGTCTCGCTGTGGAGGATCAGAAGAAGGCCAACCTTGTTAAACCAAGCCCTGACCTGGTTTGATATGAGGGGCATAGCGGCGGTCCTCACCTTGATGAAACACAGACGGATGTACTTCTCAAAGCGGCTCCTCGAAGCTTCTCCACAGAACGCCGTCACAGGAATGGCTGCCAGTTTCTGCAACATGAGGACATACCATTTACACACATGCAATGCAACCAAGCTCTTAACATCCACACACACTGCAACAGAGATGTTATCAACACGCCCTTTTGTGTTAATCAATGTATGACACACACACACACACACACACACACACACGCACGCACACACACACACACACACACACACACACACACACACACACACACACACACACACACACACACACACACACACACACACGTTACCTTTTCTTTGATCATCCACTTGACGAACTTGAGGTCATACGCTTCGTCTGGCATGTGGGAGAGATCCACATCTGGAGAGAGGGAGGGTGGGCCTTACTGAGGAGACCCGTTGACACCTCAAGAGGTGGAATTCATTCAGCCATGATGAAAGCAAAACTAGCTTGACCCATTTAAATGCTAAGGGCCAGGGTTAAGGGTTAATGCCCGGGGTTACGGTCCAGGTCGGGTGCAGTGACTCACTGAGCGGCGTCACGTCCACGATGATAAAGTACCCCCCCTCAGGCAGGATGGGGTTCATGCCCGCCTCCCGCAGGATGGCGGCCATGCGGTCCCTCTTGTCCTCCAGCTCCGCCGCCAGCGAGGAGAAGTAGCAGTCGGGCTGACCCAGACGCTCGTAGTCCCGCACCAGACCCTGGGCCACCGCCTCCTGCGGACCGGGGGTGGATACATGAGGGGTTAGATACATGAGGGGTTAGGGGTTAGATACATGAGGGGTTAGGGGATAGATACATGAGGGGTTAGGGGATAGATACATGAGGGGTTAGGGGTTAGATACATGAGGGGTTAGGGGTTAGATACATGGAGGGGTTAGATACATGGAGGGGATAGATACATGGAAGGGTTACATACATGGAGGGGTTAGATACATTGAGGGGTTAGATACATGGAGGGGATAGATACATGGAGGGGTTAGGGGTTAGATACATGGAGGGGTTAGATCCATGGAGGGGTTAGATCCATGGAGGGGTTAGATACATGAGAGGTTAGATACATGAGGGGTTAGGGGTTAGATACATGAGGGGTTAGGGGTTAGATACATGGAGGGGTTAGATACATTGAGGGGTTAGATACATGGAGGGGATAGATACATGGAGGGGTTAGGGGTTAGATCCATGGAGGGGTTAGATACATGAGGGGTTAGGGGTTAGATACATGAGGGGTTAGGGGTTAGATACATGGAGGGGTTAGATACATTGAGGGGTTAGATACATGGAGGGGATAGATACATGGAGGGGTTAGGGGTTAGATACATGGAGGGGTTAGGGGTTAGATGAGGGTTAGGGGTTAGATACATGAGGGGTTAGGGGTTAGATACATGGAGGGGTTAGGGGATAGAGACATACACCCCGTGCAGGTAGGTGGAGTCAGGACTCACCTGTAGAGGGGTGGAGCAGGTGTAGACGGTGTTCTGCATCACGGTCTGCAGATGTTTGACCAGATGCTCCGGCCCGATGGACCAGCCCAGCTGAGGAACACCAGGAGAGGTTAGGTTTAGATCCCATAACTCCTGGTTGAGGGTTACGCTACATCCTGTCCTGGGACATCCTGTCCCAGGACAGGATGTAGCGTAACCCTCAACCAACCCTCCTCCTAGTTAGGATTCTGCCTATAGACACACAAACCCTTGTTGTGATTGCCTTAAAAACAAAAAACGCAAGAGCGATTCGCATTCTCTCTCCCAGGTAAACCAGCTGGCCAATCAGCGCGCGGCACAGCGGCTTGGCAGCCGGCTGAAAGGGACTGACAGAAACCGGTTTAGAGAGTGGCGTGTGTTCAGATTCCTGTGCCGTGTTTTTGACAGCTTGAGTGGTTAGTTTGACACCCACTTGTCAATCAAACGGTAGCGTGACAGCGGAACAGTTCAGTCCTGTGTTCAGGGTCTCGTGTTTCCTGCTCTCCGACTCCTCCTCTCAGCTCACCTTCCAGCCCGTGACGCTGAAGGTCTTCCCAGCGCTGCCGATGGTGACGGTTCTCTCCCACATCCCCGGCAGTGTGGCTGTGCACAGCAGAGGGACGCTGGTTTATGTGGCGCTATATTACATATGGAATACTATAGTATTCATCGTTAGGCATCGTGATGTGTCGTTATAGGACTGTCTTAACAATATATTGATTCTTGCAGACTCGCTGTATTGAGATGTTATCGGTGTCGCGGGTCATGTATCGTGTGGTGAGGTACCCTGAGATTCCCTGCCCTAGTTCGGAGCGCTTTGGACCAGAGGTTGTGGACAACAGCCGCACATGGCTCTCTGGGACCAGGCCTACCGATCTTGATGTGCTGGTGGCCCTTGTAGGTGAGCCACTCGTAGACCTCGTCGCTGAAGCACAGCGCGTCGTGTTTGACGCACAGGTCGGAGATCACCTGCAGCTCGTCTCTGGTGAAGATCTGGAGCGGGAGGACAGCTCCACGTTACTGGGCTAGCCCTTAAACACAGGCCCAGTCTCAATGGGCTGCCCATAAACAGACCCCCATAATACAAGAGCCACATTATACAAGACCCCTACTACACAAGACCCCCATTACACAAGATCCCCATTAGACAAGACCCACCCATTATAAAAGACCCCCCTCAGACCAGACCTCCCTCAGACTACACCCCCCATTAGACCAGACCTCCCGTCATGCGACCATGACCCCGGTGACCCCGGTGACGGCCCACCTTCCCGGTGGGGTTGTTGGGGGTGTTGATGATGATGGCCTTGGTCCGGGAGTTGAACTTGCTGGCCAGCTCCTCCGGGTCCAGGACCCAGTCCGCGCTCGTCAGCCCGCTCTGCTTCTCTGACTTCTACACCGTCACACACGTCCGATCATTAGCCCTCATTGTAACGCACGGTAACGCACATTAACACGGTTACACACAACGCATTCACACCACAAGGGAATCGTCTGGGTGCAGCTGCTACACAAAAAGGACCAGGCTTAGGTTAGCATGAGCACGGGCTGCCATGAGCATGTGTAAGCATGCGCAGTGCTTGGGCTGGGAACCACTGAGGAACATGACCCTTGGATTCGGCTCTAGGGGTCTCCAGCCGTAGGTGAAGCAGGACCAGCCATCTACTGTTACAGCTAGTCTGCACTCTGTCAAGCAGTTTCTTGTTAAACTCGTTTCTTGACACACCACATTCACTCAATTATATTCAATTGTGTTTGAGCAGCCCTTACCCGCAGGTACGATCTCAAAGGGCTTAACAGGCTTGTTGCATCTACTCCCAGTTGACTGTCCTCCCTCTAGAAGAGCCCGCTGAACCCCCACACAACCCTCTTACGCACTTACTGTGTGCTCTACGTCCTGACACGTAAAACATACCATAACTTAGCATCGTGTAGCATCTAGCTATTTGTTGTGCAAAGGGAATGGTTTAACCTAGTGATTGTTAGTGCTCGGCACTTGGTTCTATGAACACCCTCACTGTACTTATAGCGATGTATTGTTGTTTCACCTTCTTTTCACAAATGGACTTTGCTTTGGATAAAAGCGTGTGCTGAGCGCCCTACATGTAATGCTGAACGTCTTAATGTAATGTCAGGTACCGTCAGGTATACACCCCCCCCCCCCCCCCTCACAGTGTCGGGGTCGCAGAGGAGAGGAGCGTCAAACGCCGGGCGGGACTCACCAGCTTCAGCGATATGAGGACGGGCGTCGCCCCGGCCATCTTCACCATGGGGATGTAGCAGTCGAAGTACGGCTCAATGATGATCACCTGGAGGACAGGTTACAGTCAGACCCCGGAAACCAGCCCGCACCGCCTGGGGCGCACACCGCCTGGGGCGCACACCGCCTGGGGCGCACACCGCCTGGGGCGCCTTCAGCCGGCGGCCACCAAGATGGCCGCCGGCTGGACGAGTTCAAGTTTGAATTGAAATCAGTTTAATCTTTGGATTATTTTTTGTCCCACCCAGTCGTACCTCATCGCCCTCCTCCACCAGGGCCTGCATGGTGCAGAACAGAGAGCCGTAGCCCCCCACCGTCACCAGGACCTCCTTCAGGGGGTCGATGGGCCGCTCACACACCTTACCGTACACCTGGGAGAGGGCGTTCACCAGCGCTGGGTGACCCTGGGGAGGGAGGGAGGGAGAGAGAGAGAGAGAGAGAGAGAGAGAGAGAGAGAGAGAGAGAGAGAGAGAGAGAGAGAGAGAGAGAGAGAGAGAGAGAGAGAGAGAGAGAGAGAGAGAGAGAGAGAGAGAGAGAGAGAGAGAGAGAGAGAGAGAATAATAAGAAGTAACCATATAAAGGGCATTAGTTTATGCTACACGTGAACCTCCTAAGATGGTGCAATGTGATTGGTTCACTATCTCGGAATATTAGGCAATATCCCATGATTGACATCCCAAACTCTGGATACTGTGTCGTCTCGTCACGCTAATAAAAACAAATAAACTGTTAATAAAAACAAATAAATCCCGGCCAAAAGTGTGATCTTGTCTATTTTTGGAATGTTCCCGTGTAGTATATCCACGTGAACAGTGGGGAGTACTATTCACGGAGCCCTGCAGCGTGGGGTGAGGCTGGCTCTCTGGGTGCTGCTGCCGGGGCCAGACTCGGGGGACTCACGAAGCTGCGGGTGTACTGGTTCATGCGGTCCACCGACACGGCCTTGGCCAGCGCCGCCGTGATGTAGGAGGGGGGGGGCAGGTCAGGGAACCCCTGGCCCAGGTTGACCACGGAGGGGTCGGCGGCCAGGGCAGTGAGGGACACCCTGAGACACACACACACTCAGGGGGTCAATCTCCGGGGGTCACAGCCTGACCTGGCTCTTAATGTACGCACTTATTGTAGGTTTTACGTCCTGGTTCTAAAAAATGTTACTTGGCTTTGTGCAGCCTCTTATCCTAGCTATCTCTGTTGTGTACGGGGAATGGGTTAACCTAGTGATGGTTAATGCATGTCGATTGGTCCTATGAACATCCTTACTGTACCCACAGAGACATATTGCTGTTTCTTTCTTACTGACAAATGTACTTATTGTGAGTGCCTTTGGATAATAGCGTCTGAATGATATAGATACAGACACCCTTACTGCGCCACCATATACCGAAGAACGTTGTTGGTAAACATCTGTTTACAGTCGACTGATACAGAAGGGTTTGACAACATGTGTGGGCATGTATTTAATACTCACCATATGTTGTGGTCAAGTCCTTCAATCCTCTTGGCATTTGTATGCGTGGACATTATACCCTGCAACATGAGAGCAGGTCATGTGACTCTCTGTAATGAGCTACACATCACTGGTTTAGCGTTTCACACTGGAAAGAGATGGACATTAACCACAATAACCAGTTCACCTTCATGGCATTAGTTTTTCCACCTTGAACCAGCGAAACAAATACAATAACAATTGGTATCCACAGATACTCTGTAAATACCTAATTATTATGCGTGTGGTCCATGAAAAGTGGTTGTAATACTCGTTCACTTACAGTAATAACACATGCATGTTCACAATAGAATACAGCTCACCGGTTTGAGGTGGATTAGGTTTGAATTCACCAGTATACGTTCACTGTAATCCACCTGTGGGATAATAGGGATGGATCCACACAACTTGCACATGCATGAATGGAGGAGAAGAATGACCTACTGTTGTAGTGGTGGAGACCCGTCGTGCGCCGTGCAGCCAAACAGCCCGCTGGCTGACCCTGTAGAGATGTCGGGACAGCCCGGCGATACTCATACTTGACACACGTACAACAGCCCGTCACTTCTACAAAGCAGGCATGCACGTCAGACCCTGACCCTGGGTCTCCATGCAAACCCGGTCATTCAAGTGCAATCAATATCTGGACATATGACCGTTGACTATGAACTAGCTTCCGTTTTCAGAACTACGTAAAGACATATTATGTATCTGGCAAAATTATAAGCGTGAACTCACAAGCTTCACCTGGTCGTCTCGGGTGGTGGTTGAATGTTAAGTTTGCTCGTACATCGGCGTCCAGTTCACAGATTCTCTTCATGCAGCAGCTCCGTTAACCACGCCCCCGATCCGCAAACCACGCCCCGTGCCGCCCGTGCCGCGCCAAAAGTTAACATTTATGAATACATTTACTTTTATTTACGATTACGAATTTTCAAGAAATACAAAATAAAGTATATCTGTCTCGTCATCATCATCATCATCATCATCTGCGTCATCATCATCCTCATCATAACAATAACAACGCGTCTGATTGGACCATCTAGTGACTTGTTATTGGATGTGGACAGTGACAGACCTCCGTGCAAAAAGCAAGAGGCGGATGACGAAACGACCCTACCGGGCAAAGGAAAAATCTGATTGGACCGTTTGTTCGAGCGACCCGGAAGTGCATGGAGATGTGATTCTATAAAATAGGGAATAAATAATGCTTCAAGTTAATTACCTACAGCAATGTTTCGTATGCATTGGACTTTAATAAAAAAAACTCCAATGCATACGATTTGATTACGTTTAAAAAGAATATAAACGTAATCAAAATGTATATATATATATATTTTTTTTTCTACAAAGATATACCAGAGACAGCAACATAAAGCATCCACAGCAGCGACCCCTACCCCAGGAAGGTTTCAAGAGCAAATCAATCGACCACTGATGGTTAGAAGGCCCTCGATGAATCAGAACGCAGAGGGCAGATAGATCAATATTGACGAAGAAAAAAATCACAGTAGGCCTATCTCCTTTTAGAAAATACACAAGCCTGCATGAAATATGTAT
>OLKM01000306.1:99690-119690 GCA_900291075.1 Melanogrammus aeglefinus | reverse complement strand
GCAGGTAGGGGTTAGACAGTACAGAGACAGGTCATTAAGGAGCAGGTAGGGGTTAGACAGTACAGAGACAGGTCATTAAGGAGCAGGTAGGGGTTAGACAGTACAGAGACAGGTCATTAAGGAGCAGGTAGGGGTTAGACAGTACAGAGACTGGACATCAAGGAGCAGGTAGGGGTTAGACAGTACAGAGACTGGACATCAAGGAGCAGGTAGGGGTTAGACAGTACAGAGGCAGGTCATTAAGGAGCAGGTAGGGGTTAGACAGTTCAGCGACTGGACATTAAGGAGCAGGTAGGGGTTAGACAGTTCAGCGACTGGACATCAAGGAGCAGGTAGGGGTTAGACAGTACAGAGACTGGACATTAAGGAGCAGGTAGGGGTTAGAACAGTACAGAGACAGGTCATCAAGGAGCAGGTAGGGGTTAGACAGTCCAGAGACAGGTCATTAAGGAGCAGGTAGGGGTTAGACAGTACAGACAGGTCATTAAGGAGCAGGTAGGGGTTAGACAGTACAGAGACAGGTCATCAAGGAGCAGGTAGGGGTTAGACAGTCCAGAGACAGGTCATTAAGGAGCAGGTAGGGGTTAGACAGTACAGAGACAGGTCATTAAGGAGCAGGTAGGGGTTAGACAGTACAGAGACAGGTCATTAAGGAGCAGGTAGGGGTTAGACAGTACAGAGACAGGTCATTAAGGAGCAGGTAGGGGTTAGACAGTAAAGAGACAGGTCACTAAGGAGCAGGTAGGGGTTAGACAGAACAGAGACCGGTCATTAAGGAGCAGGTAGGGGTTAGACAGTACAGAGACAGGTCATTAAGGAGCAGGTAGGGGTTAGACAGTACAAAGACGGGTCATTAAGGAGCAGGTAGGGTTTAGACAGCACAGAGACAGGTCATTAAGGAGCAGGTAGGGGTTAGACAGTACAGAGACAGGTCATTAAGGAGCAGGTAGGGGTTAGACAGTACAGAGACAGGTCATTAAGGAGCAGGTAGGGGTGAGACAGTACAGAGACAGGTCATTAAGGAGCAGGTAGGGGTTAGACAGTACAGAGACAGGTCATTAAGGAGCAGGTAGGGGTTAGACAGTACAGAGACAGGTCATTAAGTAGCAGGTAGGGGTTAGACAGTACAGAGACAGGTTATTAAGGAGCAGGTAGGGGTTAGGACAGTACAGAGGACAGGTCATTAAGGATCAGGTTAGGGGTTTAGACAGTACAGAGACAGGTCATTAAAGAGCAGGTAGGGTTAGACAGTACAGAGACAGGTCATTAAGGAGCAGGTAGGGGTTAGACAGTACAGAGACAAGGTCACTAAGGAGCAGGTAGGGGTTAGACAGTACAGAGACAGGTCATTAAGGAGCAGGTAGGGGTTAGACAGTACAGAGACAGGTCATTAAGGAGCAAGGGGTTAGACAGTACAGAGACAGGTCACTAAGGAGCAGGTAGGGGTTAGACAGTACAGAGACAGGTCACTAAGGAGCAGGCATTAGGGGACTGAACCCACCACCTCCAGCTGGGAGCAGACCACTACCCTAGCCACTAGGCTGCCCTTCCAGACGCCACTGTTTATGTATTTAAATGGAGATAAACCAATCTCGGTTCAATGGTCCCACAGTGGGGAACATTAAAATGTTTATATCTCCACAACCAAAGGATGTTACAGCCTGATGATATGATAATAGCATAATCCTGTTTCTGCTTTTGATGGTCTGAAGCCAGACCACAGATATTTCAGCTTCTCCCTCTCTCACACAGAGACAGAAAGTCCACATTTTGTCCAAAGCTTAAAGAAAAACACAACTTACAACCCTCCTCACCGCTTTGTCCTTCTTTCTGCTACTTCATTCGTATCCTTTTAAAGGTTTCTAATTTGAGTCGGACTTATTGATATTTACATTTACATTTAGGGCAGTTAGCAGACGGTTTTACATCGGTTAATACACACATTGACACACCGACGACAGAGTCAACCATGCAAGGCGACAGCCAGCTCGTCCAGCAACCTTTTGGGTTACGAGACAGCTGCTCTACCTCCTGAGCTTAGCCGACCCCTTGATATCTGTCATATGTTTACTATTTATAATTGCAGTGTTTGATCTAATGTATTTGGTGGTCTTTAAAAGCCATTCCTTTCACAGACCACTAAATGGGACGCACACATAGGGATTCAAAGATATGCGGAGTCTCAGAGTCGGTGTTTACTGATCTTCCCCAAGGCCTCCAGAGGGAATGGGTGTGGTTGTGGCTCACATATGTCGCATGAAGACATGTTTCCACACAAACCTTGAATCACATTAACCCAAGGCAGAGTAAGACTCTGTGCTTGATGACTTAAGCGGCTAAATTCATCTTTAAAACTAATTAATTGGAATCTATAGCTTACCCTAATGAATTTAGGTCACTTTAAACATTTATACTTATTACAAATCCCCAAGGAGAGGAATCAGTGGGACATGTATAGACTTCCACGTTTTTTTTTAGCAGAGTAGCTAAATGTAGTTGTATGGCTTTACAAAAAGGCCAGTGTGCAGCCTAGCTAGCTCTCAGAGCAGCTTCTGTTTACCAGTGGAAACTCCCGCCAAATCGCCCCCTCCTTCATAAACATAGGCCCCCAAAACCCATTGACTTGTCACGTTAGCTTATTATCGCTTATTTGCCTGTGTATAAAGCACAACGCTCTGGCCTGCCGCGGGACCATGCAGTGAAACCATGGTATTACGGTATTTGCTAAATATGCCATTAGCCAAAACAATAAATCCCTAACCGAAAGCCAGGATGATGTAAAACGTTGAGATGTTTTTAGGAATAGTCTGTGGCCTGCGGTCAGCCCAGAACCCAGTGTTTGCGAGAGCGTCCAAACTGTTTGTAAATAGTGAGAACAATTAATTACGCCGGCCATCCGACGGAGCTGAGCGATGGCGTTTGGTGGGTGACTCAGATCGGGAGGCAGATATCTGGGCTAGCAGCAGACATCCTGGGATTGTCAGGAGGAGTCGTATCGGAGTTCAAAGAGCTGAGGGGAACAATGCAGCGCTCCGTGCCCGCCGTGTTCAACACCTTCAGGCCACATTCTTACAGACGTCGGGATAAGGAGTCCTCTCGTACTATATCCTCCCTTACTGTAATCCCCTTTCCTAAAACAACAGGACACAACAGGAATAATCCTAAAGCAGTGATCAAATAATAGCAGAAACTACTTCTTATAGTGATGATTATTTACTTAAGGAATACTATCTTTGTATATAGTCGAGTCACCCTCACGACTCTACCATCTTTAGGCTGTGGATGCAAACGGGTCGATGTGATGGTCCCATTCCCTGTGAGTGATGAGAGGTCGGCCTTAAAGGTTGTTTAGGGTCGCCATCTTGTTGCACTCAACCACTCAAGAGTGTTTGGGTAGGTGTGCGTTTGTTAGGGCTTGGTTTGGTCAGTCAGTCTGTTTGTGTCATGGTTTTCAGATCAACTGTTTTTCCCACGTCTTCTCTTCCTGTATGTCTTTCTTTAAGTTTTTCCGTCAATAGTTTGTTCCCTCTTTGTTTCTCTTTAGGTCATCTTAAAACGTTTGTTCCCTCTTTGTTTCTCTTCCGGTCTTTTTAAATAGTTTGTTCACCCTTTCTTTCCTTCATGCAATCTCTTGTTCACTCTTTCTCTCTTTCCGTCTCTCATTAAACCCTGTGTTCTTCCTCCATGTCCCCCTTCGTACCCCCGTGCGGTGGGTGGTCTCCCCCTCCCCCGCCCTCCTTGTCCGGTCGCTCGTCTCCCAGGTCATGCAGGATAAGATCATCTGCCTGCCCCAGAGGACCACGGCCTCCAACCAGACGGCAGCGCTGCCCAACCGGACGGAGGCGGAGCCGGAGGACGTGTCCCTGCTGGCCCACCAGGAGATGACGGGGCTGAAGACGGACCTGGACCTGCAGCAGTACAGCTTCATCAACCAGATGTGCTACGAGAAGGCACTGCACTGGTACGCCAAGTACTTCCCCTACCTGGTGCTCATCCACACGCTCATCTTCATGGTCTGCAGCAACTTCTGGTTCAAGTTCCCCGGCTCCAGCTCCAAGATAGAACACTTCATCTCCATCCTGGGGAAGGTAAATATATAGGCCTTTTATTCTAATTTATCTTAAATTTACGTTTAGGGCGTTAGGCAGATGCTTCTATCCAAATTGACTCACATTAAGTCCATTTGTCAGAAGAAGGAGAAACAACAATATATCACGTCCGGTACAGTAAAGACGTTCCTAGAACCAAGTGCCAAGCACTAACCATCACTAGGTTACACTGATAGCTGGGGTAAGACGCTACACAAGGATAAGCACTATTTTTAAGGGCGGGGCCGCACAGAATATAATAAGTGCGTAAGAGGGGTGTGGGGGAGGCTATTCAGAGTCCAGGGGAACTCTGAACATCTTTCCCACTGTTCCACTACTCTTCTGTACCACCTGACACCCGAGTTCCCCCCCTCCTGCCTCCAGTGCTTCGACTCCCCCTGGACCACCAGGGCCCTGTCCGAGGTGTCCGGGGAGAACCCGGAGGAGAAGGACCACCAGAAGCTGAGCGCCAGCCGCTGCAGCATCAGCGTGGCTCCGGAGGAGAAGGTCACCCTGGAGAAGACCCAGTCCCTGCGCTCCATCCCCGAGAAGATTGTGGTGGAAAAGCCCACCGCCAGCGCCATGGACAAGAAGGAGGGCGAGCAGGCCAAGGCGCTCTTCGAGAAGGTCAAGAAGTTCCGTTTGCACGTGGAGGAGGGGGACATCCTGTACATCATGTACGTCCGCCAGACCGTGGTCAAGGTCTTCAAATTCCTCCTCATCCTGGCCTACAACAGCATCCTGGTGTCGGAGGTCCAGATCACGGTCAAGTGCAACGTGGACATCCAGGATATGACGGGCTACACGCACTTCTCCTGCAACCACACCATGGCCCACCTGTTCTCCAAGCTGTCCTACTGCTACCTGTGCTTCGTGGCCGTCTACGGCCTCACCAGCCTGTACACCTCCTACTGGCTCTTCTACCGCTCCCTCAAGGAGTACTCCTTCGAGTACGTGCGCCAAGAGACGGGCATCGACGACATCCCCGACGTCAAGAACGACTTTGCCTTCATGCTGCACATGATCGACCAGTACGACCCGCTGTACTCCAAGCGCTTCGCCGTGTTCCTGTCGGAGGTGAGCGAGAACAAGCTGAAGCAGCTCAACCTCAACCACGAGTGGACGGCGGAGAAGCTGCGCCAGCGGCTGGTGACCAACGCCCACAACCGTCTGGAGCTGCAGCTCTTCATGCTCTCCTGGTTTGCCCGACACCATCTTCGAGGTGACTGAGCTGCAGTCGCTTAAGCTGGAGATCATTTACAACGTCACCATGCCCGCCTCGGTCTCCAAGCTGGAGGACCTCCAGGAGCTGTCGCTGTACCAGTGCTGCCTGAAGCTGCACACCACCGCCACCTCCTTCCTCAAGGAGAACCTCAAGGTGCTCCGGGTGAAGTTCGACGACAGCAGGGAGCTGCCCGGCTGGCTGTACGGCCTGCGCAGCCTGGAGGAGCTCTACCTCACGGGCTCGCTGAGCTCCGACGTCTCCAAGAACGTGGTGCTGGAGTCGCTGCGCGAGCTCAAGTGCCTGAAGGCGCTGACGCTGAAGAGCAACCTGGCCAAGATCCCCCAGTCCATCGTGGACGTGTCCAGCCACCTGCTGCGGCTGTACCTGTACAACGACGGCACGCGGCTGGTCATGCTCAACAACCTGAAGAAGATGGTCAACCTCACGGAGCTGGAGCTGGTGCGCTGTGACCTGGAGCGCATCCCCCACGCCATCTTCAGCCTGTCCAACCTGCAGGGGCTGGACCTGAAGGAGAACAACCTGCGCAGCATCGAGGAGATCGTCAGCTTCCAGCACCTGCGCAAGCTCACCTGCCTGAAGCTGTGGTACAACAGCATCACGTACATCCCCGAGCACATCAAGAAGCTGGGCAGCCTGGAGCGTCTCTACTTCAGCCACAACAAGATCGAGGTGCTGCCCTCGCACCTCTTCCTGTGCAACAAGCTGCGCTGCCTGGACCTGTCCAACAACGACATTCGCTTCATCCCTCCGGAGATCGGCGTGCTCCAGAGCCTGCTCTACTTCTCCGTCAACTGCAACAAGATCGAGAACCTCCCCGATGAGCTCTTCTTCTGCAAGAAGCTGAAGACGCTGAAGCTGGGCAACAACGCGCTGTCGCTGCTCTCGCCCAAGGTGTCCTACCTGGCGCTGCTGGCGCACCTGGAGCTGAAGGGGAACCACTTCGAGGCGCTGCCCGCCGAGCTGGGCGGCTGTCGCGCGCTGAAGCGCAGCGGGCTGCAGGTGGAGGACACGCTGTTCGAGACCCTGCCCTCCGAGGTCCGGGCCCAGATGAAGACGGAGTGAGCCGGCATGCCTTACGCCCCCTGACCCCAAGTGCCGGCTCTCCTGTCCGTGGGTCTGTCAGTCTCCCGGAGGCCATGCTTAGTACCCCGCTGCGTGTGAGTATGACCGGAGCCATACGATGAGTTATGTTATAATATGGTGTCATTCTATGACACCCTGCTCCATATCAGTGTTGTGTCATACGACAATGTGTGACGTCTTACTATGACTAATATAACATGCTTTATATTAGCGTGATGTTGTATGACACATGGCTCTTTGTCAGTGTGATGTCATACTATGTATCGGTGAAGCCATGCTATGATCCCATGACATGAGGCTTTATATCAGTATTATGATATACTGCTTTTCATCAGTGTGGTGTCAAAGTTGAACACTCTTGTTATTTGGTGACTGCTGAGTTGACGATGAGTTTGTATTTCTGGAACCAGGCTGACCTGGATCTATGTTTATATGATGGCTGAACCCTCAAGGAACCAAGACAGGCTCCTGTAGTGAAAACACACACGCCCTGCTCCCTAACGAGCTGTTCCTACCTGCTCCCTAACGAGCTGTTCCTACCTGCTCCCTAACGAGCTGTTCCTACCTGCTCCCTAACGAGCTGTTCCTACCTGCTCCTTAACGAGCTGTTCCTACCTGCTCCCTAACGAGCTGTTCCTACCTGCTCCCTAACGAGCTGTTCCTACCTGCTCCTTAACGAGCTGTTCCTACCTGCTCCCTAACGAGCTGTTCCTACCTGCTCCCTAACGAGCTGTTCCTACCTGCTCCTTAACGAGCTGTACCTGCCTCCTAACGAGCTGTTCCTACCCTGCTCCCTTAACGAGCTGTTCCTACCTGCTCCTTAACGAGCTGCTCCTACCTGCTCCTTAACGAGCTGTTCCTACCTGCTCCCTAACGAACTGTTCCTACCTGCTCCTTAACGAGCTGTTCCTACCTGCTCCCTAACGAGCTGTTCCTACCTGCTCCCTAACGAGCTGTTCCTACCTGCTCCTTAACGAGCTGTTCCTACCTGCTCCCTAACGAGCTGTTCCTACCTGCTCCCTAACGAGCTGTTCCTACCTGCTCCCTAACGAGCTGTTCCTTCATGTATCTGTAATCACCTTTTGTCACTTTGGATAAAACGTCTCACTAAAGTTAAGCTCATGTCAGATTTGATGCTTTGGGACGACAACAGACCTGAACAGCACTGAGGAGATCAGCACAAGGACGCCTGCTGTTCGCTGTACAGGACCCACGTAGGCAGGAGTTAAGATTGTTTGGGTTGTTGTAAAGTTTCTTTGTTAACCATCCTATAAAAAGAACCACGTAGGCCTTGTCCTTTAAGTAAGAGAAAGCTTCCCTTAAAGTAGCTTGAGACTTGAGAAACTCAAGGTCCAGTCAGAGACGATCAGGGTAACTCATAACGTAACTCATGATACTAGCGGTGTGTGGGATTTAGCTAGCGTTTCCTACCATTCACGACAGTGTCATGGAAATGTTGTTCTGTTATAGGAAGCTAATATTTATGGCGCTAGCCATCCAAAGGGAATGTTATGCTGTTATTATGCAATTATTATTTGGTTCATGAAGTATACATACACACGCCTGAACTTGAGGAAAATGTATTTTTATAAGCAATTTTGTCATGTTAGATAATAAAAAAAAAAGCTGGTTTATTTATAGTTTGATTGTGTCTGCTCTGTTGTTTTACACTATGAATGCCATTTTAAAAACCACATCAATTATTTCCTTAAATACGGCATTGCGTGCTGTTAGAAGGCCAGTCATCTAAAACAAATGTGTATTAATATCTGAAATAATCAATCTCCTAACTATGTAATGAGAAATACGATGGCTTGGTGGATTGGAATACTATTACTCATACTCCCGCTAATATAATATTGTACTCAGTTAATCCCAGACAGGAAGTAGGGATGAAGTGGGCTCAATTATAAAGTAATCCGATGGAATTTCATTATTTTTAATGCGTCATATTAAACCTCACCACGTCCTTGGTTAACAGTGACCCGGCCTACAGTACTTACAGGGGTTCGGTGAAACGCTGCCATCTGCTGGCGGTCTGAGGGATCGACAACAACACCACACAAAGCGGTGGTGTCCTGCAGTATATCAGCCTGTTTACATCTCCGTTTCTGTAAGTGCAATATATCGGTCAAATGTACATAGATATGAGAACAATAGGTTTAAAGCAGGCTATTTTGTTATTTCCATGAAAGGGGAACCAGTCACTGGGTCTAATGAAGCCTGGCCGCTGACACAGCAGGGATTAGTATATGATGACTGGATGAATGAGCAGTTCACGTTCACATTCCCACTGCTCTCGCGTTCATCAACACTTCCTACGCGGCATTTCATTATCCTCCGGGTGTCGTGAACACTCCCGATCAACATCATGAGGAGACACTAACCCGCCGCCTGTAGACGCGTGTTAACGCGGGTTCACTGCACAACGCGCTGTCAGACGCACACGCTTCCAGTTCCTCTTGTGACCGCGGGTTTCGGACCATCTGTCCGCACCGACGCTGCAGCCTGACGGTCGACCACCACTCAGCGAGGGGAACCCGGAACTTCACCGACACGCTCCTCAGCAGAGATCTGGACCCCGCGGAGGTCTTCAGACCCTCCAGAACACGGTAACGTTGGCTCGAGGATAACAGTATGATGATGATGATGATGATGTTAATGAGGAGGATGGCTACAATGCGAGTCTGATCGCATCCCGGGCACCCAGTGCGCCGACTCAGTTGAGTGTGTCACCCTGCGTCTCAAAAGGATCGTCCGTGAGGAGCAGCAGGAGGAGGTTTTAATCTTCCGTCGTTCCTCGAGTGTAAAGTAAACACGACGCAGTTACCGAGCAGCGACCCGGTTACCGAGCAGGGAGCAGGGACCCGGCCGCCGGGAGGAGACGCGGCGGTGGGGGGGAGGTCCTCATAAGCGGATCTTTGTCAGCGGAAGGTGCGTAAAGCCGACAATGGTGAACCGCGGTTAGACTCCGATGCGTAAACCGCCACCATTAATGATTAATAGATCCTGAATACCGACGAGGCTTCGTCGCCACAACGTGAAATACACGTTGTGGACAGAGATTGAGAAGCGAATGCATCTGAACGTAATCTGGATGACTGCCAATCATAAAGCTCTTTGCTCGGTGTAAACCGTTTGTGGTGTCCCGACTTGTTCCAACCGAATCGTCCGGGTAGCGCCTCCAAAGATCTACCGGAGAACTCTACCAGTCACAGTATATACACTAATATATACACACGTTATTATGAACCTTAACAGTGATGGGAGTTCACTCGCTCGACGTGAAGGGGGACGCTGACAGGACCATGTGCGCTCTCATTCATTAATTTCGCTTATGGATGTATGAACGTGTGATCATAAGTAAGATTGACCCTTTGCACATATTACGTCGTAACCTTTTCTGAAAACACACACACAGACACACACACACACACACACACACACACACACACACACACACACACACACACACACACACACACACACACACACACACACACACACACACACACACACACACACACACACACACACACAGTTAAATAGGTCACACAGTAATGTTTTTGGCAAAATAGCAAACGATAGTTTGGTATTTTGCTGGTAACCTGCACAAGGCGAACTTGCTTCAACTGTTGCCACAAACATACAGTAGGCAGTTTCCTGCCTTACGGTTTCTCTTTTATTTTGTATTTTCTTCTATGTCCTTCCTTGTTCCCTCTCACCCTTCCTTCATTCCTCCCTCCAGGCCTCCCTCCCTCCTATCCTAGATACCTTCCTTCTCTTCCCCTTCTCCTCCCTCCTTCCTTCCCCTCCCTCCCTCTCTGTAATAACCTCTTCCTGACCTCTATGTCTTCCAGGTGTGTTACGTTTCCTTCCTTTACTTCCATCGTCCTCCCTCTGATAACCTCTCCCCGTGTCCTCCAGGTATGTTCACCCTGACTGAGGTGGCCTCCTTGAACGACATCCAGCCCACATATAAGATCCTGAAGCCATGGTGGGACGTGTTCATGGACTACCTGGGCGTGGTCATGCTAATGCTGGCCATCTTTGCGGGGACCATGCAGCTGACCAAAGACCAGGTGGTCTGCCTGCCCATCCTGGAGGAGGCGCCGGAGAACCCCGGCGGCGGCGGACATTTTGATGTCCACTCCGCCCCTCTGGACGCAGCCGCTGCGCTATTGGCCGATGGCCGACCAACGGACGTCTTCCGGAAGTACGTCTTCGGCGAGCCGGTGGAGGTGGGCTTCCCCGAGCCCACGGGCGTGCGGACGGCGCTGGATTTCCAGCAGTACGTCTTCGTGAACCAGATGTGCTACCACGTGGCGCTGCCCTGGTACTCCAAGTACTTCCCCTACCTGGCGCTCATCCACACCATCGTGCTCATGGTCAGCAGCAACTTCTGGTTCAAGTACCCCAAGACCAGCTCCAAGATCGAGCACTTCGTCTCCATCCTGGGCAAGTGCTTCGAGTCGCCGTGGACGACCAAGGCGCTGTCGGAGACGGCGTGCGAGCACTCGGAGGAGAACAAGCAGAGGCTGGTCGGGCCCTCCTCGCTGCCCAAACACTTCTCCACCAGCAGCGAGGAGGGCAGCCCCAACCAGTCCGCCCCCGCCGTGCTGGTCAAGTCCAGCGTCCAGTTCTCCGCCGAGAAGCTGGTGATCGAGGTCCCCGCGATGACCATCCTGGACAAGAAGGACGGCGAGCAGGCCAAGGCCCTGTTCGAGAAGGTCAGGAAGTTCCGGGCTCACGTCGAGGACAGCGACCTGATCTACAAGCTCTACGTCGCGCAGACGGTCATCAAGACGGTCAAGTTCATCCTCATCCTATGCTACACCATGACCTTTGTCGCCGCCATCAATTTCGCCCACGTGTGCGAGCCGGAGATTAAACACTTAACCGGCTACTCGAAGTTCCAGTGTACGCACAACATGGCGTTCATGTTGAAGAAGCTGCTGGTCAGCTACATCGCCCTCATCTGCGTGTACGGCATGGTCTGCATCTACACGCTGTTCTGGCTGTTCCGCCGGCCCCTGAAGGAGTACTCCTTCGAGAAGGTGCGGGAAGAGAGCAGCTTCAGCGACATACCGGACGTCAAGAACGACTTTGCGTTCCTCCTGCACATGGTGGACCAGTACGACCAGCTGTACTCGAAGCGCTTCGGCGTCTTCCTGTCCGAGGTCAGCGAGAACAAGCTCCGTGAGATCAGCCTGAACCACGAGTGGACCTTCGAGAAGCTGCGGCAGCACGTCACGCGGAACGCCGCGGAGAAGCTGGAGCTGCACCTCTTCATGCTGTCCGGGGTCCCGGACGCCGTGTTCGACCTCACCGAACTGGAGATCCTCCGGCTGGAGCTCATCCCCGAGGCCAGGATCACGGCCAAGATCTCGCAGATGACCAACCTCCACGAGCTACACCTCTACCACTGCCCCGCCAAGGTGGAGCAGACCGCCTTCGTGTTCCTCCGAGACCACCTCCGCTGCCTCCACGTCAAGTTCACAGACGTGGCCGAGATCCCCACCTGGGTGTACCTGTTGAAGAGTCTGAGGGAGATGTATCTGGTGGGCAACCTGAACTCGGAGAACAACAAGATGATCGGGCTGGAGTCCCTGCGAGACCTCCGCCACCTGAAGACCCTGCACCTCAAGAGCAACCTGACCAAGATCCCCACCAACATCACAGACTTGTCGCCCCATCTCGTCAAGCTGGTGGTAGACAACGACGGGACCAAGCTCCTGGTGCTCAACAGCCTCAAGAAGATGATGAACCTGGCCGAGCTGGAGCTCCACAACTGCGAGCTGGAGCGGATCCCTCACGCCATCTTCAGTCTGACCAACCTGCAGGAGCTGCACCTGAAGTCCAACAACATCCGGAGCATCGAGGAGGTCATCAGCTTCCAGCACCTCAAGAGGCTCACCTGCCTCAAGCTCTCCCATAACAAGATCATCAACATCCCGCTGTCCATCAGCCACGTAAAGAACCTGGAGTCGCTCTACCTCTCACACAACAAGCTGGAGTCCCTGCCCTCGTCGCTCTTCAACCTGCCCAAGCTGCGCTATCTGGACGTGGGCCACAACTCCATCGTGGTCATCCCGCTGGAGGTGGGCTTCCTGCAGAGCCTCCAGTACTTTGCCATCTCCGGCAACAAGGTTGAGGTGGTGCCCAAGCAGCTCTTCAAGTGCACCAAACTGAGGACCTTGAACCTCGGCCACAACTGCATCTCCACCATCCCCGAGAAGATCGGCCAGCTGGCGCAGCTGACGCAGCTGGAGCTGAAGGGGAACTGCCTGGACCGCCTGCCCCTCCAGCTGGGGCAGTGTGCGCTGCTCCGCCGGAGCGGCCTGGTAGTGGAGGACCACCTCTTCGACTCGCTGCCCCTGGAGGTCAAGGAGAGCATCAACCAGGAGTCCGGCGTCCCGTTTGCCAACGGGGTTTGAGGAGCGACGGGGCGTCTTTTGAGTAGGATTTTTGGGGGGTACGAGGAGTGTTATTGAAGAGTAAGCAAACAAATTATACCGAACTTTAGATACAGCCCCGTTGATTGGCTCACAAGAGTTCCGAGGAATGAGTTCCCTGTGAGATATGGCTCGGGTTGGATAAGGGGGCATCACTGTGTTCAGCGGACCACTGTACTCATATGCCCTGTATATACCTGTTCCTGTGTCTGTTGTTGTTTCGACATTGTTTTTTTCTTGGGATTTGTTCCGTTGTGTTTTGTCAAATCACTTTGTTAAAGATATATACTTGAATTGTTTTTTAGTTTTTTTTAACACTCTTATTTTATGATATTTGTTTTTGATACCATTAGACACTGCATAGCCCTACCGCCACAATATTATTTGCTTCTTATTTTATTAATGCTGTTTTGTCTTCTGGTGGTTTTTATAGGCACTGTTTTTAGGGGTACGCCAGTTGGTCAAAGTGTAGGTATGAGCTAGTTTGAGGTACAGTGTAAGAATCAGTTAGGTACAGTGTGAGCTACAGTGAGATACAGTGTGAGCTACATGTTAAGCTACAGTGAGGTACAAGTTGAGCTACAGAGAGGTACAGGGAGGTACAGGTTGAACTACAGGGAGGTACCGGTTGAACTACAGGGAGGTACCGGTTGAGATGCAGTGGAGGTACCGGTTGAGATGCAGTGAGGTACCGGTTGAGATGCAGTGTGAGGTACAGTGTGAGTGACTGCCGCAGCCAACCTCCAGGCACTGGTCAGACCACGCTCCAGCGCTCCACTCCACTCCCTCCGCTGGACGCCTGGTACCGCCAAACGTAAGCGCGAGCAAAGGTTGCACGACGAAGTCAAACCTCTTCTGTTTTAGCACGGCAGCGGTGGAGCGAGCCCCCTGCCGACGTCAGGACCGCAGAGTCGCTGAGCACCTCCCACAAGAGACTGAGGACTCACTTGTTCAGAGCCCACCTGGACGCTGCAGACCCTCCCACCCTGCCCACCCATTGCCCTGTCGCCTCACTGACTCTCCGAAATACACCTCTTTTACACACCTATGGTATGTTTGTATGTCCTGGCACTTTATGTACACACTTATTGTATGTTATACATCCTGGCACTTAAAAATAGTACTTAGCATCGTGTAGCATCTAATCCTACCTATCTTTGTTGAATAAGGGGAATGGATTAATTTAGCAATTTTAAGTCCTTGGCACTTGTTCTATGAACATCCTTATTGTACCGACAGCGATATATATTGTTGTTTCCCTTTCTTCAGACCAATGTACTCATTGTAAATGGCTTTGGATAAAAGCGTCCGCTATATGCCCTTAATGTAAATGTAAATGTATGTAGTCCTCACCTCTTTAAATCTAGAAATCCAAGAGAAAACTTGTTGAGACTTTTTGTTGAAATCATATTTTTTGCACAAACACCATTTTGAACGATTATAAACATTTGCAGCAAAACCAACAATACGTCTGTGATTCTTTTTCTATAACATTGTTATAACTGCCAAAAAGTGTTACTTTGAATTAATTGAGTCAAAACGAGTCAACCACAATGCTGACATATGTCAGTCTCACAATGAACCAAAGACCTCAAACAAAATGAAAGATAAATCACCTAAATATTAATATGTAGGTATTATCTAAGTCTATATATCTAGGTACTATTATTAAACATGACCTTATAGTGACAGTCATACAATTGACCATGTGCACTTAATGAAATGAGAAAGACAGTATGTTCGCTGAAGGTTCCTCTTCGCTGAATGGAGGTTTAGTTTGTTGTGACCCCCTATTCCACATATAACCTGCTGTTGTTTATAAGGATATAAGGAGGTCTATCTCTGGAGTCAGGGCGGAGGGGCAGCTGTTCCCAGGCCCATGCTGCCCCCGTGTGGAGTTACAGTCGTACTGCAACAGTCAAACAAATCGTCTCAGGTGTTTGGATGAAATATTATATATTACCTTGTGCCGTTACAACGAGAATAAAAGTCCACCCCTTTATTCAGGGTTGGTGAGTATTTGAGGACTGGTACACTACTTAAATACTGTCTTGAGATACACGGGGAGGAAACACGTTGACGCGTTGTGTCGGTTTGACGTGGCTGACCACTGATGATGAATAATAAGCCCTTTTCACTCCATGTCTTGTGACATCTGGGGTATCAAACATGTACCCAGCAGACAGGCTATTCCGTGTCCATTGTATTAATATAAATCCTCGGTCCGAGTCGCATATGTCAGCCTCGTTTCCTCCGCTCAGCATCACGGTCCCACCCCGGCGTCATTAGCTCCTTTAGGATCACGGAGGAGGAGCACACTGTCCTCGTCCCGGAGACTCAGCGTCCGAGTGTCCTGCTCTGACCGCGGGCGCCACGGCCCAACGGACCCCGCTGGAAAAGCCCCGCTCGACTTCAAACCTCACGGTTGACCCTCTCCTCCATCTGTGTCCCCTCTGCAGGTTATTTAAGACGATTTATTGTGACACATCGAGCGCGGTTCGGTTTATCGCCCTAACGACCCCCGCCGTGGGACGCCTGAGGTGCGGAGCCGCACGGCCGTGTTTGACGGTGTGTCCGTGTCGTTATGAACCTCGTGTCTTGGTCCGGGCAGATGACTCGTCAGCCGTCATGCAGAGCTATACGATGTGTCAGATTTACAGACAAAGATCCTGGAAAACATCCTGATAACAAAGAGGTGAAGCCAGTGGCGGATTAAGGTGGGCATTGGCCCCTAGGCTACTATTTGTATGAGGCCCCCTTACTGCTCACACCGAAAAAACGTGCTTTAGTGCGATGTGTAAAAGCATTGAGACAGACTTTACTAAAACAGCAATGCAACAGAAACCACAGTTCACATATGTCTGACGATGATGAAAAAGCTTAACAATATTTCCGAGTTCAAGGTAAGTTCAGAGCCAATCAGCAGCCAGGTTTAGTCGTGCTGCCACTGGGGGCGGGGCAATCAAATCGGTGTTATCCAGAGATAAGCAGCGTTGTGTTCCCGTTGTGGTGGGCTGTGGAGCCTGCTGTGTTTGGAGTGCGTTTAGTGTGTCTTAGTGCTCATCTCGCTCTCCCGGCTGGCCTGAGGTCAGTGGTGGAGCTGGACGCTGCTGAGCTGTGATGTTCTAATGACTCCTGCAGGGCGAACTCATCTCCGCTCAGAAGCAAGAACCCAGAACTCTCCTCCTCCTCCTCCTCTCAGATGAGGACGCTCAGTGTTTGGGAGAACATGGCTGATGAAACGTGTGCGTGCGGCGGTCTAATTAGCGCCAGCGTCAGAGTGGCCTGCTTTGATGTCTGGAACCACGGCGACCGAGGCCAGATCACACGGGATTGGCTGTAATTAGGGACAGCGCCACGTGACTTTGACGGCTGCTTGGAGACACCAACCCCCCCAGCTGGGTCCAGGTCGAGGATGGGGGAGGATGGGTGAGACAAGATGTTTACATACACGTCACACCAGGTAGGGAGATATATTTAGTAAGTATTATCACTATGTTTGCATCTTTAATTCAAAAACAAAATAAGATAAACCAATTTTTACTTAGTTACTTCTTGGCCTTGTTCAATACAATGAACAATCTCGAAGATATTCACAGTAAACGACCTTTAAAAGGTGAAGAGCCATCGTGATGGTGTTGAATCACTGTTGTTTCGACATCACTGGAAGACAGAGGGCGCCATTAGTTCAGTTTTCACGTGTTTGTCTCACTAATGGCTCTCGCGAGTCTTTTATTTTTAAAAGGGTATACATAGGGTATGAATTAGCCAACGTCTATTATTTATGGCGTTCCTATTTAAATTAAATCGATCTGAACACTAAGATACTTATAGATAATTATTGATAATACTACACTATTATTTAAAATACTACAAATACATATATACATATATTTAAAGATAATAGATTATATTGTCAGAGTTTCATAATAACAGCTCAGCAAGACTTTTAGAAATGTATTATTCATCAACCACGTTATGTCCCAAATTGTGAACAAACAGCATCTGCATCTCGTTGACTAAACTGAAATCACTGAAATCAAACCAGCCTCATTATAATGAAGTGAGCTGCAGGTTCACATTCCAAGCTGCTCACTGCTGACCAGTGGTGTGTCCCAAATCGCGCACTTCTGCACTTATACTTAATATTTTGAGTACGTAAGTGCGTTCACACTGAGCAGTGTGCGAAAATGTAGTGCGCTATGCGCACTACATTGGCGCACTCAAACGGCCAGAAAATTGAGTGTGGATCGATGGACACTTTCCACACTTAACGGCCGCCATCTTGGTGACGTAGATGCCGCTACGTCTAGAGCTACGTCGCCAAACGGAAGATACGTCACTACTTTTCAAATGGCGGCGGTTGGTTGGTTGCAATCAGTGTTAAAAAGTAGTAGAAGAAGAAGCTGTCGAGTCATTTCCGGTAAGTGCGCAGCGGCAGTGTTTGATTTGAGACGGTACTAGCTTGTCGAAATTTGCGCACTGTGCAACTAAGTGCACTGAATTGCAGTGTACTGTAAAGCAGTGCACTTAGAGAAGTGCGCGATTTGAGACACAGCACTGGAGACACGAGAGGCTTCGTCCAGGAGTGATGACGTAATCAACCCGCTAGGGGTCAAAGGTCACCTGGCCCTCCCTGACCGGTGGAGCCCAGAGTCGTAGCCTCCAACCGCAGGACTGCTTTAAACACCGCCTCCTGAGAGCAGACGGGCTGCCTATCCAAACACACAGGGGAGAGAGGGGGGGAGGGGGAGGGAGAGGGAGAGGGGAGGGAGAAGAAAGAGAGAGGGGGAGGGAGGGGGAGGGATAGGGAGAGGGGGAGGGAGAGAAAGGGAGAGGGGGAGGGAGGGGGAGGGAGAGGAATAGTAGGGGAGGGTGAGAAAGGGAGAGGGGGAGGGAGGGGGAGGGATAGGGAGAGGGTGAGGGAGTGCGAGAGACAGAGAGAGAGAGGACAGTGTGTTTAAGAGAGATCTCTACCAGGGCTTAATTCCTGGTGCTCTGACTGAATGCAGGATTTGATGCGCTGTACAGACGTCTCTTCTTGTCAGGTCCAACCCAGACATAAAGAGCCAGAGAGCTCAACACAGCAAACCCAACAAACATCACCTACCCTCCACACACTCTCTGCCTCTCTCGCCTTCTCTCTGCCTCTCTCTCTCACCTTCTCTCTCTCTGACTCTCTCTCTCATCCTCTCTCTCCCTCTCTATCTCTGCCTCTCTCTCATCCTCTCTCTCCCTCTCCCTCCCTGCTGGGTTCCTTGTGAAAAAAAAGGACAAGTGAACATTTTGAAATAAAATCTGTTGGTTGGCTGAAGCTAGCTCGAGCAGACTTCAATTTGAGTAGATTTATTTCAACATTAGTGTCTCCCACCAAGACACACACACACACGCACACACACGCACACGCACACACACACACACACACACACACACACACACACACACACACACACACTAGCTCTGAGTAGCAGCTAATCCCGCCATCCAGCCAATAAAAGTGTGTGAGTCTGTAACGCGCTCGTCAAGCCAACTGCCAAAACTTATCTCTGCTCTGAGAGAGCAAGACAAACGAACCGTGATGTCGTCTGAGATGCTGCAGCGTCGAAGCGTTTCCCCAGGAGGAGGAAAAGGTGGAGGAAGAGGAGGAGGGGGGGAGGAGGAGGAGGAGGAGAGCGAGGAGGAGGACGAAGAGGTGGAGGAGGAGAGGGGTGGAGGAGGAAGAGGGGGAGGAGGAGGGGAGGAGAAGGTGGAGGCGGAGCAGAGCGAGGAGGGGGAGGAGGAGGAGCAGAGCGAGGAAGAGGAGGAGGAGAAGGTGGAGGAGGAGAAGGAAGAGGGGGAGGAGGAAGAGGAAGACGTGGAGGAGGAGGAGCAGAGCGAGGAGGAGGAAGAGGGGGAGGGGGAGGAGGAAGAGGAGGAGGAGGAGGAGGAGGAGGGGTGGAGGAGGAGGAGGAGAGAGAGGATCAATGAGACCGACCCCCTGCTGAGAGGAGCTCATACGTAGTTTGTATAGTTTGCTGTTTGGTGGAGGGGGAGGGGTGGGGGGGGGACCTCCTCACCCGTCTCCCCCACAGGACCCAACAACCTCCACACCACGTCCACGGGGAGGCGGAGGGGGGAGAGAGGAGGAGGGAGTGGTGGATGGGTGTGTGTAGGGGAGGTGGAGGTGGAGGTGGAGGAGGAGGAAGGAGGAGGAGGAGGAGGAGGAGGAGGAGGAGGAGGAAACAACAGGAGTAGAGGAGGTTGTGGTGGGAGGGGGGCGTTAGGATGGGGGGGCAGGAGGAAGAGGAGGAGGTGGATGAGGAGGTGGAGGTGAGGGATGAGTAAAAGAGATCGGAGGAGGAGGTGCAGGGAGTGTAGGAGAGAGGAGGAGGAGGAGGAGGAGACAGAGGTAACAGGACAACAGAGGAGGTGAGGAGGGGGGCTGAGGGAGTGTGGAGGGGGGAGAGGGGGAGGGAGGGGAGAGAGGGGGAGGAGAGGAGGAATACCTCCGGTCCCCAGCCGGCTGTCGGAGCTGACCGGTGTGTCCATCAGCCGGCCCCGGGGGGGGGGGGGCTGAAAGCGCCACGCCGGCACAACCGGCCGAGGCGTCGGCGGGGAAGTGCCTCGTCTCCCGCCAGACGCCCGGTGATGGATGGAGCCGGCGCCGCCGCGGCCCACAATGCACTTGTGAAGAGCAGGGGAAAATAACCGGGGCTGGCAGAAAACACTTCCACTTTACTCCTGAGACGGTAAACGCTGCAGCAGATAGCTGTTTGATTCTGACCCGCGCTGGACGGGAGCCACAGCAGGGCACGGGGGGGGGGCTGAGATAGAGGAGGGGTTCACAGGTCGCTAGGTGTTCATCTCCGGGGAGAGTAGGTGGTGTGAGGACCTTGGCGGGGTCCCTCGGAGAACCGGAGGGTGAAAAAAACGTCCTGAGGTCTGAAGACAACGTCCTGAAGACCAAACGTCCTGAAGGAGAGACGTCCTCCTGACCACTGAAGACCAGACCAGTGAGGACCAGACCGGTCGCTGTGTGAGGACCAGACCAGTCGCTGTGTGAGGACCAGACCAGTCGCTGTGTGAGGGTCTCTGCTTTCTGCTGTGGGCTACTGACTGTGGGCTTTGCTTATTTTCCATCTTGCTTGT
>OLKM01000306.1:72500-85000 GCA_900291075.1 Melanogrammus aeglefinus | reverse complement strand
TGTATCTGTTGAGTGTCTCTAACAAACACATACACATGTGCACATGCACACACACACTATGAGTCACTGAGTTGAAGAACGGCATTTCGTCGTGCTACATTAGCTTATCTTTAACGGCCATGAGGTCATCCCAACAACTGTTTGTGATGGGTCAGTGACAACCATTGGGTCTAAGTAGAGGCTTTAAATCAGAGCGGATAAGTGCAGTTGGGGGGGGGGGGGGGGGCATTGTCCTGGAGATGATGAAGCAGGCGTTGCTGGCCAACTTCAACTCTAAAGATGGGGTTCAACCTCTGAATTACAGCCCCTGTTCAAAGCCCAAGATGTATACTTTAGAAGGGGATCTGGATGACTGACACCTGGTGACGACCAATACAAAGAAGAGGTGGCAGGAAGGGTGGGCTTAGAGACGAGATCACGAGGACCAAGAGGACGGTAGATGGTGGTGTGGGCAGGCTTAGAGATGAGTGACAGATCATGTGGAAAAATCGGTAGGCTTAGAGATGAGTGACAGCTTGGAGGACTGTGTGTTTAGAAAAGCTGTTTGCCAATATGACATTAATGTGGAAATATGCGTTTGGCATCAGGTGACCAAAACATATACCAAATGAAAATGAACCTCCCCATTTAGGCTAATCTTCACAGCAATATGATTTAACAGCCAAAAAAGTGCATTATTCAACATCCAAATCTCATAAACAACAAACTAAATTTCCTTTCCAGCAGATTTCTTCTGCAGTGATGCCAACATTCAACCATAATTCAACATCATGGCTTAAAGGTGATGGGTTGAGTTTGTGTGTGTGTGTGTGTGTGTGTGTGTGTGTGTGTGTGTGTGTGTATGTGTTCACACATGCACACAAATACACACTACACATGCTACTCTGTTCACTTTTAAACCGGCGGCTGATGTTTCACTCTTGAATTGCCAATGAGCAAGAGACTGCTTCATTTTAGGGATTTGGGAAGCCATGCAATTACTACTGGAGCTGAACGAAGCCCAGGGAAACACACACACTCACCTACACACACACAGGTTTGCCCCTTTTTTTCTCATCTTCCTCCTCACTTCCCATCTCCCCTGTGTTAGCTAATTTCCTTAAATTCTCCTTCCCTTATTCCTCTTAGCTACCACATTTATCGTCCTCTCTGTCCTTTTATCACTCTCTCTGGCTAACGGTCTCTCTCTCTGTCTAACTGTCTCTCTCTCTCTGTCTAACTGTCTCTCTCTCTCTCTCTCTCTCTCTCTCTCTCTCTCTCTCTCTCTCTCTCTCTCTCTCTCTCTCTCTCTCTCTCTCTCTCTCTCTCTCTCTCTCTCTCTCTCTCTCTCTCCATGTGTCTAACTGTCTCTCTATGTCTCTCCCCCAGGATCCTTTAAAGGCATGTGTAAGCAGATCGATCACTTCCCGGAGGACGCAGACTACGAAGCAGACGCCGCAGAGTACTTCCTGCGTGAGTCTCCTCCCCTTTGCTCCCATTGGTTCATACCTACATAGCATTTGTGAATATCTCACTAACAGTTGAGTCCCCACATCTACAGGCCAAAGTTTAAGGTGTGACAGTGGCATCATCCCACTGACCCATCAGAAAGAGGCACACAAAGGGGGGGGGATCAAGGATATTCAGGAGGTGGTTAAGGTGGAAAAGGTTTTGAAGGTGAATGTTGAGAAGGAGCTGATGAGGGAGAGCAAGGGGGATGACCGGAGACTGAGGAAGATGAGAGAGGTATAGCAGGCAACAGACGATAGGGAGACGGTAAAGGAGGTGAAGAGAGGTGAAGTGGTGAAGGTGAAGAACGAGGAGGAGGTTGAAGAGGAGGAGGAGGAGGAGGAGTAGGTGAAGGAGGAGGAGGCGATGGGTGCAGAACAGTGTCTGTCCCAGCGGCTTGCCAATTAGGGCAAGGCCTTCTATAAATACGCTCCTGGTACTCTGTATGTGGGTCGCACCTCTCTCCCCCCCCCATCCTTCCTGTCCATCCATCCCTCCCTCCCTTCACTCAATCTTTCCTCTCTCTCCATCCGTCTGTCTGTCTTCTGCCGTGTCACTCCTCCTTCTGATCCATTCTTGGTCCTATAGGATTGTTCTCACCTGTCCAAGAGGTGTGTGTGAAACAGCGTGAGTCATGCGTGAGTTCCAATTGTCCGTCGGAGGAAGAAATACCCGATTTATGTATCTATTCTTTGCCATCGCTTTTATCCAAAGGGAGTTCCAAAGGGAGTTTTAGATACCTGTACCTCATGGGCAGGGAGGGGTTAGGCCAGAAGCATCATGCTCAACCATGCCCACAGGTAGACTGCAGACATGGGGTTGAGAACCCTAAACACTAGACAACATCTTGCCCAGCAGCCAAGCACTTGGTGCCATCGGTTAAACCGTTGTTGCCATGTTCCAGAGGTGTTGAGGCGAACAATGTGTGGAAAGTGGTTCACCATCGCTTCAATGCAGTTTAAAACCAGCTGGAAGCTTGTCGCATGAATTATGGATTGGCATTCTGGGGCATCACAATAGGACAGAACTAGTAAAAAAAAAAAAGACAAAAACCCCAGTGCTCTGGTCGGACTGACTTTGCCCGAAAACACACTGAAGAGGAACATAAGGAGATAGACCAGTGTTTACCCTGCTGCCAGCCCTCTGCAGACTGGGGCCATTAGTGCTGAAACTGAAGCACTCGGTTTTAGGTTTCAACAAGACCATGGGGAGGATCTCAGGTTGACATCTGAAGGGAGAGAGAGAGAGAGTGAGAGAGAGATAGAGAGAGCGAGGGAGAGACTATTAACCTGTAGGATGACACCCTGATCTCCCCCCTATGCACAAATTTCAGTGTCAAATGTTGGGAGTCTCCCTCCTCTGTTTGCGTCTTGCTTTGATGGGGGCTGTCGCAGGAAACCCTGTTACTGTACCTCCCTGTTCACCGCTTCCTGTAGGCGACCCGACCTCCACGTCAGATCACACGGTCAGAGACAACACCGCTGAAGTAGCAGCGGTCAAGGAGAGGACCAGAAAGTAAGGAATAGAAGCCACAAAGAGAAGAGGCTTTTTGGAGTTGGTTTTCAGGACACCAGATGCGGTAGCGAGCCGTTGTACCAACTGACATCTGGGTGGTTGCGTTGGCCCAGGACCCACAAACAGAATCCCACCAAAGGTCGGCCCCGCTCCAGTCAGCCCCAATGTAGGCCAGGCGCTCACCGCACCACGCTTTGGCCTGATTTAGACTCCGTCTTGCTGCTGCCACTACCACCGACACATTTTCACATCCACACGTCTCCTCCGACAAGCTGACACGTACACCAAAGCCTGCCGCTTTCAAAACCATTCACTCCCTGTAAGATCAGTGGATGGTGTAGCTTTATTTCCTGCCTTCATATTAGATCCTTGAGCAAGGCGCCCTGACCCCTTCCCACTTCTTAATGAATCCACTGGTGGGGAAGTTCACTGGAAGTGGGAAACATATTTTTGTTCGTTTAGCAGAGGCTTTCATCACAGTTATAGTGCCAATAAGGGTATGGTGCAATTGTAAATGACTAAATGGTAATGGGCTCTATGCACAACTCCACTACTTCCTGGACTTAGTGCAGCTCCTTCATTTCCTGTCTTACATTACTGGACAAACTGATTAATCCAGGTGTGTCTGAGTAGTCACAATGGTCAGACACACCTGGATTAATCAGTTTATCCAATAATGTAAGACAGGAAATAAAGGAGCAGCACTAAGTCCAGGAAGTAGTGGAGTTGTGCATAGAGCCCATCGGATCACAGTTCTACAAACTACAGATAAAAGCAGGACCCTTGTATTGTTGTGTGCAAATGAGCAGCAGTCACTATTATATTTGACTTAATTAATCTCAGGTTTGGATCATTTGAGATGGCATTAACAATTAAAATGCCGAAGTCCTAGCCTCCTTCAACAGTGCGAAAAAAGGACATATTCACAAGAATCGTAGTTCAATAATGGATCATTATTTACTAGGAAAGGCAATATGCAGTAGATTGCAACAGAAGTACTTTCCATGCAGAGGAACGAGCCCTCTGTAGACCAAAACCCGGGTTTGGTCTACAGAGGGCCAAACCCGGGCCCTGGGTCCCCAGGGCCTTCAGACTGTGGCTTCCTGACCTTCGCTTGTCCCTCGACCTTTCACCTCTCCCACGTGTCCACACCGCCTCCGCCGTCGCTCTCGTCACAGATGGCTGCAGCTGAGCATCGCCAGACAGCAGCTGGCCTGCTGCTGCCTGCGGGCCTGTGGATACGGCCTCAAATATCTTCCAGGGTGTGCTGCTACAGTGAGAAGGACACACCAATGATGCCCACTCAATCAGTCAATCAATCAAGCAAGCAGCCGATCAATAACGCGGTCAGGCTTCCTCATCATGGCCCTCCACCTCCTCCTCCTCCTCCTCAACTCCCTCCTCCTCCCTCTTTTTTATGGAGCTTCTCCTCTCAGTCTTTCTCTCTCTCACTCTACATAGCTCGCTCTCTCTCTGTCTCGCTCTAACATTCTTTCTCTCTCTTCCTCTCTGTTTCTCTGTTTCTCCTCTGTTTCTCTCTCTCTCTCTCTCTCTCTCTCTCTCTCTCTCTCTCTCTCTCTCTCTCTCTCTCTCTCTCTCTCTCTTCTCTCTCTCTCTCTCTCTCTCTCTCTCTCTCTCTCTCTCTCTCTCTCTCTCTCTCTCTCTCTCTCTCTCTCTCTCTCTCTCTCTCTCTCTCAAATCCCCAGTACAGAGGGAAGGGTAGTGGGAGGGAGAGAGAGGGAGAGAGAGAGAGAGAGAGAGACATACATACATTCCTTGCGCGCCCATCTGTTGTCATGACAACGCACTGCCGTGCCATAACTCCAGCAGCACAGTGATGCGATACTAAAGGCTAGATAAATAAAAAGGATGCATGCCACGTTGAAGTCGGCGATCCACATTAGCTTTATGTCTTATCTTCATCTCAACTGTTTACTCCCTGAGAACCGTCCAAAGGTTGGAAGCATTGCCAGGCTTCAAAGTCTTGTTTATGGATTTAGCAAAAACGCGTTCAACAGTAGCTGAGGAATGCAATCTGAAACAGAACGGAGGCCGTGCCTTGTGAGTGCAAAGCATTCTGAGCGTGGGTAGCCTCCGGTGGAATTGGAACCGCTAAACCTGGCAGAGTTAATGCCATGCTCTTACTGTTGAGCTACACTGGAAATGTGACCCTTCACCCTGGCGGTGTAAGAGCCTCGCTCTACCAGTCGTGCTGGACTGGGCCACAACAGCAGCTGATATATAACACTGGATGTTGGCGGGAACAACGCAGTGGCATCTGATTCAAAGCACTTATTTGTTTGTTGTTTGTTTTAAGCACTTATTTAGTGTCTTGTGTCCCGCTGTTCTGGTTTCCAGAGCCTATAGGAGCAGCCTTGAATCATCTGACCACACTCCTCCAATCCCAGACAGTCTCAGATGGATCCAATCAGTCCAATAGTTTGCCTGCGCTGATCAGATTTGACAACGGTTCAACTGGTTTCATTTGGCATCGCTGCAGTGAATCACAACACATGGCACCTTGCCAAAAGATATGGAGGCTGGCGTTTCACCGGGCCCAGCGGAAAAACCACTGGCACTGCCTCAGTTCCTCTAGAGCGCAGTCGCTCTTTGTTTGAGGAAAGAAAAATCTATTAGGTGAGTGCATAACCAAGATAAACTGCCAACTTAGAAGTGGTCCTGTCTTCAACGATGCTCCTTTGGTGTATTGTGCTTTTGAACCCAGCATATATCCTGAATTTCCCATCTTTGATTAAAGGGTGAGTAAACCCCTGTTTAAGCAGGAAATATGCCGCCTACGAATGTCAGAAAATTGGATCCAAGCAGTCGTGACAGTCATACAGGTTCTTAGCAAAAAACGACACATTGGGTTCCATAGGTGAAAATGCGAGGGATGTTGTCAAATCGTTGTCAAAACCCACTTCACACTCACTCGAGCCAGGGTGCACAGCCAATGGAAACCTACCACTCTGGAACAGCGTTTTTAACCATAGACTTTTATTTATTTTAAAGAGAATTTCCCAGTTTTAACAACATCATACGTTTTAGTCAAGGAGAACACATATAATGTACACCAACTTGTCGCTAAGAGCTAGCAAAGGTCGTTCAGCAAAGTCACAACTTTTCTCGGTTTTGGGACCTCAGTGGTGGAATGAGCTCCCTGCCGTTCTCAGGACCGCAGAGTCGCTTACTATCTTCCGAAAAAGACTCAAGAATCACCTGTTCTGAGTCCAACTCGACTCTGCATAGCCACCCTCCCCCCTCTTGCCACCATTGTACACTGTATTGTATTGCGTTGTATTGTATTGTATTAGTACTTAACTGTGTAGCAACTGCTGTAACACTCATCATTACTGTAACACGGGGAATTGGTTAGCCTAGCGATTGTTGTACTTGCACCATCCTTTCTGTACCGACAGCGATATATTGTTGCACTTCTTATGACAAATGTACTTATTGTAAGTCGCTTTGGATAAAGGTGTCTGCTAAATGCCCTAAATGTAAATGTCAACTTGTCGAAACCGAAGCGGAACTGCTTTCCATTGACAAAAATGATTTTTGGGTTGACCTACTATTCAATGAAGTCCGTATTTCATGTAGTGGAGGAATCCTTGAAAATACAAAAACATTGTTTTAGTTATTTATGTCATGGCAATTCTGATTTCACGTTAAATTCCCGCACTGTTCCACAGTTCCGATTCAACCCTGCGCGTTGAACTACGGGTTCAGCCGGAAATCAACATTTTGTTATGTTGCGTTATGTACTGTGAGGTCATCATCGGTGAGTCCCGGTCGTCCAATCGTTGGCCTGTTCTGTGTGACTCAACCCTGGAGAGGGAGGCAGGGGCGTGCGCAGAACCATGACGATCCAAAACTCTTTAGGACACTGTGCACCGTGAACAATATGTTCTCAAAACATACGCTTTGCAAGTCCAGTGCAGCAGTGTTTTCTGAGCACGTAGGATTGAGGTCAAATCCTCAAACCGAATTCACTTGTGGCTCTGCTGGAATGGTATCAAAGTGAAACTGAATGGGGATTCAAAGTGTTAGTGTGTGTGTGTGTGTGTGTGTGTGTGTGTGTGTGTGTGTGTGTGTGTGTGTGTGTGTGTGTGTGTGTGTGTGTGTGTGTGTGTGTGTGTGTGTGTGTGTGTGTGTGTGTGTGTGTGTGTGTGTGTGTGTGTGTAAACTGCACTGCTCTTGTCCTAACCGATTTTAACCAAAGGTGAGATTCTGAAACCCACACAAACACACATAACCACGCGCACCCACAACCTCACACATAAAGATACCCACACATAGGCTACGGATGCATGCTCTCTATCCCACACCCTCAGACACCCACACACACACAGACACACACACACACACACACACACACACACACACACACACACACACACACACACACACACACACACACACACACACACACACACACACACACACACACACACACACAGCATTCTTATTTTGCTCTAAACATTATTTTAGAAGTGCAGGGGGCGTGCGGTGCGTTGCTATAATTAGCACCGCTGGAATCTCAGTCATGACGCTAATGTAGCGCTAAGCCTCTGGACGGAGACGCCAGGATACACGTGTCGTCACCCTCCGATGTCACCGCCCCCTGCTGACGTCACCGGGCCTACTTTGGGGGCTTACTTTGAAGGCATATCACGATTCATGTGTCTAATGTTGCATGATAATGACACACAAACACACACACACACACACACACACACAAAAACACACAAACACAAACACAAACACACACACAAACACTATTGAAAGACCATTTTTGTCTTTCAATAGGAAGACACACATCGTGCTAAATGCATTAACATTTTGAATTCAGGAGGAAGCTGGCGACCTCTGAGCTTGTACACGTCAGGCACATGCGTATGTAGAGGTATGACTGCTTGTTCTTTGCATTATGTTTGATCCTTTCCACTCTCCATACATAGCAACACGTCCCCTCGTGGATGAGTCACATGGCATTTGTATTATCACATCCACATGCATTTAAAATTGATTGATTCTTGTGTGTGTTTGTGTGTGTGGTTGTGTGTTTGATGTGTGTGTGTTTGTTTGCCTCTGTATGCGTGTTTATGTTTGTGTGTCTCTGTATGCGTGTTTGTGTATATTTCTGTGTATGTTTTTGTGTAAAAATGTGTGATTGTGTGTGTGAGGGGGGAGCTCTGTGTGTGTGTGTGTGTGTGTGTGTGTGTGTGTGTGTGTGTGTGTGTGTGTGTGTGTGTGTGTGTGTGTGTGTGTGTGTGTGTGTGTGTGTGTGTGTGTGTGTGGTGTGTGTGTGTGTGTGTGTGTGTGTGTGTGTGTGTGTGTGTGTGTGTGTGTGTGTGTGTGTGTGGGTGTGTGTGGGTGTGTGTGTGTGTGTGTGTGGGTGTGTGTGTGTGTGTGTGTGTGTGTGTAGTGGTCCTCCTTGTTGAGCCACTGATCTTTCGTTTCCATTTAGCGCAGTATTCTAAACAGCGTGTTATCCCACCTTGCATGCTGTGTAAAGGGGAGTGTGCAAACTGAAATGCACACCCACACGCATGGAAAGCGTGCATTTGTGTGTGTGTGTTTATGTGTGTGTGTGTGTGCATGTGTGTGTGTGTGTGTCTGTGCACGTGTGTATGTGTGGTTAGGGGGAGACAACAAGAGAGAGAGAGAGAGAGAGAGAGAGAGAGAGAGAGAGAGAGAGAGAGAGAGAGAGAGAGAGAGAGAGAGAGAGAGAGAGAGAGAGAGAGAGAGGGGACAATCAATAAGTGTGTTTACTCATTAAGTCAATGTGAGATTTGTGTGTATGTGTGTGTTTGCGCTTTTGTGTTTCTGCGCCATTGTGCATGTGTACAGCGTCTGTGCGTTAGTGCATCACTGCGGCTTTGTGCGTCAATGTGAGTATGTTTTTGGAGGTACATGTTGCATGTACGTGTGTGTAATTTGTGTGGATGTTGATTTTGTGTTTGTCTATGCAAATGTGTGCTCGCGTGTGTGTTTGTGTCTGCATGCATGGGCAGCTCCCCTGGTACTGTTCACGGGACCTCTATTACTCTGCCACAGCTAATGAAACCATATGTCAACCAAAGCACACACACATGACCACCTGCACACGCACACACTGCACTGCAGCAAAGCCAACCAACCGTTGAGCAGAGTAAGAGGAAGTCGAGGAAATTAACGAGAGATCGCTCTGCGACCAACAGGCGCTGTTAGCTATGAAGCTATAAGAGAATATGATGTGAAGGTTAGCCGCTATTGGCTATAAGACATGATGTCTGGTAGCCTGTAAGCTACTAAGCTACAGGAGAATATATAGGATATGTTGTAATGGGGAACCACTATCAGATAACTGATGGGATGCTTGGTATCCTGGTTGGTATCCTTGGTATCCTGAAGAATAATGATGTAAAGGTTAGCCATGTTTGGCTAACCTTGTGTTAACCATGAGGCTATGCGTTAACCATGAGGCTAGATGAAGAAATTATGTGAAAGTTTACTGCGATCGCCTAACTGGCGTGATGTTTCATGTGAAGCTAAAGGAGCTAACAATGTGTATGTTAGCCGCTACCAGCTAACCGATGTTATATTTGTCCGATGACCTGCTGTACTGGGTAGCTCACAGATTTCATATTGGCTCCAAGTGTTATGTGCGATTGGAAGGGAGATTTAATGTTTACAGCAGTTATTTGTCAAACAAAGCACACAGTCGGCATTTAATCAAAGTGGAATAGCCGTTGGGCATTATAAGGTTAGCCAAATCCTCCAGGAGTAGGCCACAGGGAGACTAATTTCTATCTGCCTTCACACATACCGATCCATGACTCCCTGGAAGCATTAACAATCCAAACTGTCATGAACTTGAGACAAATGTGTTGGGAAATAAACAAGAAATGTTCCTCTTTTTGCGTCGAAAATTAATCTCCTTTACAGAGTGTTTTGGGCTGTTGTTGTTTTGCTGTCCTCCAAATAATTAGGTTACCCTGGAATAGCCTACAGGCCTGATCTTTCAATGTCACCATGTCCCGTAATTCTGTCTTTTTGTTATGGTGTCATGGCACATTAAATTATATGATTTTGTTAATGATCACAAACCCGTAATTCCATTTACGGATGAACCTCAAAAAGTGGACCCTACTCATCTCACATTTGTTCAACACCTCTCACACACGCCTATCTCTAAAGCTGTAATAGTCCTTGTTACAGTGTCTTTCTCCCATTCCTCGGTACATATCTCTCTCTCTTTATCTCTCTCTCTCCTTGCGATGATGTCATTAGTGGAGGGGTACACCACATCGTCACTGCATTGGTTAGACAACTACAAAGTATTTGATTCCTAACTCTCTAGCGATTACTCAGTGTGTTTATGTAGTGAGGAAAGGCTCCAGAGAGAGAATGAGATACAGACCGAGGTAAAGCGATAGAGAAAGAGACATGGATGGTGACGGAGAGAGAGAGGGTTTGCCTGGGGGTAGGGGTACTTCAGAGAGAAGTGGGTGTCTGCTGAATTCTCTCTTTTCCCCTTTGTCTTCTCTTCATTGACATCCCTCTTTTATTTTCTGCTCACATTCTGTGTTCTTTGGCCTCTCTCTCTCTCTCTCTCTCTCTCTCTCTCTCTCTCTCTCTCTCTCTCTCTCTCTCTCTCTCTCTCTCTCTCTCTCTCTCTCTCTCTCTCTCTCTCTCTCTCTCTCTCTCTCTCTCTCTCTCTCTCTCTCTCTCTCTCTCTCTCTCTCTTATCTATGTCTCCCTCCGCAACCAAAAGGTTCTGTGTTTAATTCCCAATGCACAGCAGTCTGTATCATTCTATAAGGTCAGATAAAAAATGTAAGAACATTAAGAAATTTGTCCAAACTAAAACTGCGAAACTCTATATAAATGAAATCTTACATTGACACTGTAGTCTCATCCATCATCAAGTCAAGCAGCCATAGTGAAATAGGAATAGAATATGACAAAGAGGAAATTGCTATGGAGAGAGATTTCATCATTGATCATTCATTCAAATGTCAATTTAAAGGACACAAGTTAACTTTCACAAGACACAAAATTACTCCTATTCGTATAAATAACGATGAGACAAATCTCTCACTGTGAACTTGGTCCAATCATTACTTTTCATTCATAATGAGTGGAAGGCAACGTTCCTGTTGCTGATCCGCTGCTTGCGTGTTTGACAGTCTGGCCAGTTGTGAGACAACAGCCTCTGCCACATCGGCCCATTCAACCAAGGGGATGCCCACCTAAGGTTTCCTGGAGGAAGGGAACCCTCTCTTGGGCTCGTTCCCTCAGATTTAACCTCCCTCGCCCTGTCGAGGGCTGAAGGTTAGGGGGGCGTCATCTAATGTGGAGCCTGGAAAGCCCTTTGAGACTGGAGCTGGGATTCCAATAGATAACACAAAAATGGACCTGCCTCGACAACCATACACTGTGTGAGAATATACCTCACAGTGGCTCTCACTTAAAGGAAGGGGTGTTTTCTTTACTCATCCATCAACCTGAGCTCTATGTACGTGTGGTTGTTTGTGTGGGTGTGCGTATCTGTGTGTGTGTGTGTGTGTGTGTGTGTGTGTGTGTGTGTGTGTGTGTGTGTGTGTGTGTGTGTGTGTGTGTGTGTGTGTGTGTGTGTGTGTGTGTGTGTGTGTGTGTGTGTGTGTGTGTGTGTGTGTGTGTGTGTGTGTGTGTTTGTATGTGCATTTGGCTTATAGGACATGAAGCATTTTGCTTACACTGGGAAAACCCTGTACGTGTGTGTGTGTGTGTGTGTGTGTGTGTGTGTGTGTGTGTGTGTGTGTGTGTGTGTGTGTGTGTGTGTGTGTGTGTGTGTGTGTGTGTGTGTGTGTGTGTGTGTGTGTGTGTGTGTGTGTGTGTGTGTGAGGGGGGGGTGTATGACATAAAGGTAATTTGTCCTGACAGCACAAGTCAATGGAGCCAAAGAGGGTTAATATTAAGAGGTGAGAGTGAAGAGGAGGAGGAGGTTAAAAGAGGAAGCGTAGGAAGGGGGTGTGGGTGGGGGTGGTGATGGGGAGAAAGGACGCAAAGGAGGAGCAGTGAGAGGATGAAGAGAGAGGAGGAGGAGAGGAGGAGGAGGAGGAGGAGGAGGAAGGAGGAGGGAGGAGGAGGAGGAGGAGAGGAGAGGAGGAGGAGAGAGGAGGAGGAGAGGGGGAGGGGAGGAGGAAGGAGAGGAGGAGAGAAACAGGGGGATGATGGGGAGAGAGGACAATGAAGATGAGGAAGAGGAGAAGGAGGATGGGGCAGAGGAGGAAGAGGAGGAGGGTTCGGGACAGAGAAGGAGTAAGGAAAGGGGTGAGGAAAAGAGGAGGAGGGAGAAATGAGGAAGGAGAGACAACGGGGAAAGTGAGAGGAGAGGGGGGAGAAGGATGATAAGAAAGGGAAGGTGTGAGGGGGAAGGGCATGTTGAGAGAAGAGGGAGTCAGGGGGGGAGAGAGAGGAGGAAAAGGAGGATGAAGAAGCAGTGAGGTAGAGGAAGAGGAGTGGGGGAG